>JASAOG010000165.1:1387500-1598127 GCA_030265305.1 Biomphalaria pfeifferi
ATACATTTTGTTGGACCAGTTGGACCTCTTCTTGAAAGTTTGATGCCTAAATCAATCAAGATTCCTGATTCATGTCATATCCCTAAGGATGAAATACACCTCATAATGGAATACAAAATAGGAGAGAAGTGGGGAAATCTTTCGGCTCCTGTTGCGAATCGATTCATCACCAGCCATGATGAGTCAAATTCGAAAGTTGTAATGCTAGAACCTTTCTTTGAGAGTATTAAAGTCTTCCAGCCAGATCTTATGCTTCTTTCGGGTAACTTGTTTTTTAATTTCCTAGACAGAATTTTATCCTGGTGATTTTACAGAATAATCAGGTTATAACGTTGGCCTAGCTTTCATGACAGCTAAAATTCTAAACAAATTAATTAACATGTGTTAATTCTAGCAATATTAAAATTAACCTCTTTACACATAAAGACACATCCTGGCATGTTACCCTGGGTATATAACACAATACATTGAAACATGACTGCAGCTGTATAACTTTATATTTATTTATTTGCATACTTATTATTAGATGAAACGTTATAATTACAAAATTTGTCTTTTTAAACCTACTCTAAATATGCTAATTCATCATTTCATCAGGACTCAACATAATGGATGGTCAAAGTCAAGAGTTTTTCAATGAACGCTTGACTAAACTTGTAACACTTCTGAAGGATGTACCAAGTTCTATACCAGTACATTTAGAACTGGCAAGTATGGCTACCAAAGACTATGTTAAGCTTATTATTGAACAGGTAAGAATTTTTAGGAATGATCTGTTCATTTTTTTTTTAACATAAAAAAAAAATCCCACATACCAGTATCTTTCTAGATTTCCTCTCACATATTTTCAAACAGATCTAATTAGCTGTCTGTCCTTATTTGACATTATTGTGCAGTTTGAGGACCCCCAATATGGTGAACTACAAAACAATACTAAAAAATCCATATTTTTAATATTTTTTTTTAGCTCTTGCCTCACTATAAATTTCAATTACTTTTAAAAGCTGTTACACAAAAAAAAAGTACCACCTAATTTGGTGAATAGCTGATATTCACTATATGTAAATTTTTTATTTTTTTTTGTAAAAAAAAAAATAAAAATCAGATGACCATTCAGCTTGTCTTGTTCTCTTCCATTTGTCTGGAAAAAAAAAACACTAGTTTCCTTGGTTCTTCTATTTGTCTGAAAAAAAACAATAAAGTTAGTTTCCTTGGTTTTTCATCTTAGTATAATAATTTTCATTGGCTTTATTTAAAGATCCACTTAAATAGACTCAGTGTATGAGCAGTATCAGCCTGAATGCAAGCAAGTGCAACTATTGAATACAATTATTATTCTAAAACAGGCTAATAGTTTCAGAGAATTTTCTAAAACTATTTTAAACTTCTTAATCTAGTAAAGTCAGACAAAAAAGTAGCTAGATAAACTTTTTTTCAGTGTCGTTAACAATAAAAAGAGAAATTTTACTTATGCTTATGATAATAAAATAGTGGCATATGCTTGTGATAATAAGATAATGGCATGATTCTTAAATACCCGACTAATCACAATAAGACCTAAAGCTGAAAATCAATGAAGTTTAGATTTTTAATTAAGATATAAAAGCATCTTTGAGTCATCCAGCTTAAATTGGTACCTGACGTTAGTTAGGTAAGTAAATGCTTTTTGGTCATTGTGCTAATAAAACATATATATGTATATCTTTCACTTATCATGTTTCGGAAGAGAACTCCTTAAAGAAAATAATTCATGTTACAAATCATCTCATGTATGTTCTTACAGGCTGTACCGAATGTGGACTCACTTGGTCTCAATGAACAAGAAATAGTTTTTGCCTCTAAAGCTTTAGATGGACCACACCATGATCACTTTGATGACGACCATACGGGGCAGCCAGAAATATATAAAATCTCTGATATTATGCTGTGGACCCTGAAGACATATGGCAAATCTACCCAGCGTCCTTTGTCAAGGTTAACACGCATTCACTTCCACTCCCTGACATTTCACATTATTGCTGTTGAAGAATCTGCCTGGTCAAACGTGGACAAAGCCACTGCTGCAGGGGCCCAGGTTGCAGGTCTGCAGGCATGTAACATTGCTAAAATGGATGAAAACTTGGTAATGCTGAAGATACCTCTGAAGTTTAAACTTTTTACAGGTGATGTAGAAAAAGAGTTTGATCCTCATAATCCTGTTATAACATGGAAAAAAGATAATTATTATTTTGTATTTAGTCCTGTTTTAGTATGCAAACATCCAGTGAAAACAGTAGGTTTAGGGGATGCAATATCAGCGACTGGTCTGATGTTTTCTGAGTATCATTCATAATTTATGTGGCTATAAAAATCTGTAACAGGAGAATTTATTAAATTCCATATTGATTTATACATTTAAGAATTGATGTATTTGCATTCTATGATTGTTATTATGATATTATATTTAATGATTTTCCTTTGCCCTTATTCAATGAAAAAGTTATTTAGCTTTGCAAAAGATGCAATTTGAGTAGAAGAATCAATTTAACAAAATTTACTTATGATTACAATTTGTTGTTTTAAATGCACTGTTTGAAGTTATAAAGGGCTACATTGAAATTTCTCTATTAGTAGATGATCTTTTAAATGATTTTTTAACTGATCCACTTTAAATGTATTTCAGTAAATTTTCTTAATATCATTTTCCTTTACTATGATTTTTATTGTTTTTAAATAAATTCTCTATGAACATAAAGTTTTGCTAAGAGCACTTAAGATATATGCAATAATTTAAACATATTTTTAGCCTATGATAATGTAAGTCTTTTATAATATTCATATCATTTTAAAATAAGTTTAAATCTAATTCCCAATGACACAAGTCCATCAAAGCCCCAAATCTCTCTTGTAGTACCCAAGGGCCATACTAGTCATCTGTGATTGTTGAGGCTGAAGTGGTGGGTATTGTTTCTTGTTAAAGATATATGCTGTGTACACAGATAGTAGATCTATAGGGCTTATTCAGGCAAACATGTTCTGCTATGAACTGTGATGTACTTTTAAACTTTAGTCTCTACATCTTTTAAATTAACAAATCCATTTGTTTTCTTATCTAGTTATATGCTAGTAACATGCCATTTGTTGCTGATAAAATTAAGCCTGTACAAAAATTGGAGAATAATATTCATAATAACAAAACTACTGATGTAATATTTTGAACTGATGGTGCCCTTTACTTGTCTTTTTTCTAAACAAGGCAAATATCTTCTTTATTCATCTTAACCCCCCCCCCCCCCTCCTTTCTTCAAACAGAAAATTATAGTGTATGATCCATTTTTCTTTTATATCTAGTTTCCATGACACAGTTGCAAATATCAATAAAAAGCTTTATTTAATTGCCTAGATCTTTGCTTGTCCTACTCCCAATAGTCAATGAGTACACAAAAAGTTGCTAGCACATTATGTAGCATAGAAATCCACCAGATGGTAACAATGTCCAACAACAGCAACAAAAAAAATAAAAAAATTAGATTTTAAAGCTTACTGTATTTTTTTTTTTTTTTTGGAATTGCACAGAAAACTTTCTACAGTGAAATGTTGTTGAGATTCTTTAGTTGTACTGTGTATGTTTTGAAAAGTGTATTCAGCTTTGTTTACAAGGTATCCAGTAAAAAAGAAGGGAGGTGATGAGATTATTAATGCTGATGTCATGGCCCTGAAGCCTAAATGTGTGCTATATTCTTCTATAGCTAACTTAATTATCAGATAATGCATTTCATCTATATATTATTTTTAAACAAAGTTTGTAGTTAATACTAAATGTAACTATTACTACTATAATAAATGATAGTAGAAATGTTAGAATTGTGTTTAAGTTACAATATAAAAGAGTTGACTTCAGTAGTCATGTCCATTAAAAAAAACAGGAGTAGTTGGGGGGGGGGGGGGGATCAAGACTAAGAACGATAGATAACCTGCTTAATTGCTGACCACAATTTTTCTTGTAGTCCTCCTCTCCTATTGCAAGTTTGGTTATAGAATAAGTATATACTGTAGTTATAGCATTCAACATCATTTTATTTGTCTGTATTCTGGAACCTTTTTTTAAAATATTTAAACATTGTATCCATCAGTAAAATGAATTATTTTATGATTGAATTCTTGCATGGTTTGTTCAGCCACATCCTTGTTCCCATTATCTATACTTGTGTTTGTCTCTACCAATGAATGTGTTCAATCTTCACTGCAGTCAATGGTATCAATCTTTTGTTTGTAACACATTCCTCTATATCCAGATAACGCAAACCTTAATTTTGTTTTCCTTTTATATTTTTACTGGCACCACTTATAATTTTTGTTGACAAATCAAGTACTTATGTTTATGTGCATTTGAAATAGTACATTATGTAATGATCACTAATTATTACATTCACATGTTCAGTATTGAAACAATTCAGATTGCACTCTATTTAGTTTTCACTATGTATAAAGGGACATAATATTCTAGTTTTATTCATATGTTTTAAACTTATTCAGTTACTCTTGGCTAGACTGTTCTGTAATACTCTGGTTTTAGTTTCTCATTTTTTTTTTAATTATGAGAATTGAAAATCTGAACATGAAGTGATCTTAAATTTATTTTTCCATTTCTTTGTTGGACCTTTAGGCTAGACACCACACTTCACTTGATCTTTAATCATAGAAGAAAATGAACATGAATAAAATGTTGCTCATCAGATTAAAATATAGATTTGAGCATAAGTGATGTTATAGCTTCGCTGTTATTTTGGGATGCTCTCTAACATTCTCCTGTAATGCCAATTTAATTTTTTTGGCTAATAATTGGGTTTATTTAAAGTGGATATTGATTTTAATTTTTGTCAGTTGAAAAATAAAATGTATAAAAATGTATTAGGATTTTATTTCAAGGCTTACACTAAACTAAACAAGCTTTTTTTTTCAATTGGAGTGATCAGCGAGTCATAAAGTTATACATCAAGATAGTTTGATCAAGTATATCAACATCTAATGATTCTAATAAAAGCACTACTTTTATTGAATGTTATGAAGCTATCTTTTTATGACCAAATCATTAAGTTAAATGGGAATAAATGTTTTATGATCTCCCCCCCCCCCAATTCAGTTTAGTAAAATGACATATACATAGCTTCCTTTGTGGTCAAAGATGAGCACATTTCTTATTTCCTATGAACTGGAAGATGGGGGTAAAGTCTAATCCTGGCTATGAAAAGCCAGCCTACTGTAGATAAGCTTGCTCTCTCAGCCTTTGGTTGGCTCTGCAATGCATAAGGGCTGCTCTCCTTGCCTTGTAATTTGAGATTCCTACACTCAGATTCACACCATGAGAAGTGATTGAGAGCTAGTGTTCACCAACGGTGAATATCAATATCACACTCCTTGAGAGGGCTCTTAAAGATGTCTTTGTAATGCTTGTGTTGCCCCCCTGAGAGTGCTTTCCTGCATACAGCTCCTCATTAAGAAGTTTTTGGGAAGGCAATTTTCTGGGGCATACAGACTACAAGTCCCACCTATCGAGATTGGGACCTTTTTGCAGTGGCGTGGATGCTGTTCATATTTATATGTAAAATGGTATTACACGATCAAAGTGTGTTTGTTTTCAGTGAGTAGCAGTCATTAAATTACTTTTATCAAAATGTTCATTAAGACTCATAAGTTGATTAAAGAGAAGATAAAATTTTGTTTGTCAGTTGAAACTTTGCTCAGAATATATTGTTACAATTTTTTTTTGACAAATGCTCATTGTGATTTTGTTTTGAAGGTAGTCAGACCAATATATTTTTTTTGGCCACTGCATTTTACTATGGAAATATAAATAAATATATGCAATTTCTATACATGTGGTTGTGTGTTGATATAACCAGAGTGTATCACTTTAGATATGTCTATGTTTTAGCAATATCCTAAACTATTTTTTAAAGCACAATGCTACTAAAAATAGATCAATTAAGAAATTGAGTTAACTTTATCATTAATTATTATAACAAAATCATAAGTCCATTTTGATATCTGAAAACATTTTTTTGGTTGGAAATTTACCTTTGTTTGTACTATTTAATATTTTTAAATAAACATGTTGATGCTAATAAAAAAAAAGCTTGCATTTTACTAATAACAAAAAATTGTTTTGTAGTAATTTAAAATTATATATATATATATTAATGTTTCTTCTGGGCTTAATGGCTCTTTAGGAAAAAAAGTCTTTTAACATGTATATTCATGAATTCTGTACAGATATATTCACAGCTCAACAGTTACATAAATGCATAAGAAAAAACAGTTAAAAATAAAAACAAAGATGGAAAGTCAAGTTGAATGTGATTTGTATGCAAAAAACAAGCAATTCACATTAGTAAAGTATGTTTACTCAAAAATATTAGAAAAAGTCTTAAGTCAAAAACTAAGGCATATCTAATATGAACAATAAAAGAAAAATTAAAGAATGAATATTAATGCTTTATAAACAAAAAAGACAACAGCAGGATCACACTTTAAATCCTATATATAATAAAAAAAAAATTAAAATATGAATAAGAAATGAATTATAGATTTAGTATAAAAAGGCTTCTTTATAATTATACATGTTTAATAAGCATTCTTTAACAGAATCCAATTTAACAGTATAAATTTCATTTTCTGTAGTCTTTTTTTTTCCCCACTTTATTATCCAAAAAATACATTTTGTAGGGTGAAAAAAAAAAGATTTTAATTTAAAAGATGGAAATTTTACTGAAATAGTTTTAGTATAGAAAATATATATACATAATAAATCAAAGGTTTCAAAATATTAACGTTATTTATATGAGTAAATATTTTTGCAACAGTTTAGGCCGTTGATAATTTATAATTGTGCCATGAGATTCTACATTACTTAGTTGCCTTAGTGTTATCAACAAAAGATTTTGTTTACATTCTTTATTTAAATTTTTAAATGCCTTTATTTTAAGGTGCCCTATAGTTGATTTTTTTATCTGTGTTTGAGATAATTTGCTTTTTATTTCAATTCCTTAAGCCATTTCCTTATTGTTTGATTGACTTCATCTGGCTGATCCATCTGAACAAAATGCCCAGCATCCTTGAAACGTTTCACTGTTACATTGTCAATTTGCTTTTCAACTAAATCCGGAGCAGTATTTGTGAGGCACTTATCTGAACATCCCCATAGCAAAAGAGAAGGCACTGTGTACTTGTAATCTGGAGGTACTGGTATCACCTCACTTAAGATGGCTCTGTAGTAGTTCAGTGCAGAAGTTAAGGCACCTGGGAAAATAGTTTCAAGAACAATACCAATTAGTAATTCCAAAAAACAATGATCGTTGAGCATGGTTACCATTAGCACCATCACCTAACAAATTCAATATTATTATTTTATCCCAGCATTTTTTTCCCTTAATAAATACAACTAAATCTACTTCTTCTTCATTCTCATTGTTATGTTGGAGTGTTCATATGACTAGACCAATACATGAGATGAACTGCGCAGTGGTTTCCAAATCAGGGAGCTCTCCATATAGTTTTGTTTCTATTAGGGTGATTTGGGGCCAATGTCTTATACAGGCCTCTTGGTAAAGAGAGCAGTTTTGGAGGACGTGGTTTGCATTTTCTGGTGATACTCCACATGGGCAGATTTCACTGGTTCCAATTTTGAGCTTCCGGTACATGTGTTGTCGCATTCTGTTGTGTCCGGTCCTGAGTCAAAAGATTAGATGTTGGTCTTGTAGGGATAGCTTATAGTAAGCGTCATCTTTCTAGTGATTTGGATGGGAGCTCGTCCATTTCTCATTTATTTTATCTATAATTAATTTCTTCTGGATAGAGTACAGAGTGAATTTGTGAGTTAGTTCTCCCACTCTTGGCGAGTGTGTCAGCTTTCTCATTTCCTTCTAATTGTATATGAGCTGGTATCCATTGAATAACAGTTTTTTTGCTGCTGTTGTTGAGCTTTGTAAGTGCTGTTCTGAGGTTTTTAATATAAGAGGAATCAGGGTTTTGCAAGCTTTGGAGGGTTGTTTTTGCATCGGTTAGAAAGACAATCTGACTGTGATCTATGATATAAATTTCAAACATTTTTAGACAGTATTTACAAATGGCAAACAGTATTACATTCTGCTGGGTTTCAAAATATTTCTTTTACTTTAAATCAAGGACATATCGTGAAAGCCAAAAAAATGTTGATTTGCAAATTTAAAAAAAAGATTATTTTATTATGAACAATGTATATTTAAAACCATTGGTACATATATTTCAGTTGAAGAACAACTTTGGTTTATTTCAAAGCACTTAATCAATCAATATTCTGAAGAAACATTGTCGTCCACATTCTTCACAGATAAAAGTGGTGCATTGGCAGGCTGGGCATTAAATGAGCTTTTTTTCCTTGTGTTCATTGTAACTTGCAAATAAAGCATGACTAAAGAGAATTAATTGTCCTCCATACAGCAGATGTGACCTAATTAATGCAGGGGACAAAGGAGATGTTGAATATACTTGGAAGACCTGTTTGAGCTAGTTATCTTGGTGTTTCTAACTCTGTGACTATGCAAATGGAATAAATTTAATTTTGCTTTGCTTATATAGTCCATGTTTCCCTTGCGTTGTAGACCTCAATTTGGTTTTAATGGTAAGTTTCTGGTTTTCTTTAACTCACAATCTGATTAGGTAATATTGTAATATCACAAATAATTGAGCTAATAAAGCTAAAATTTTTTTTTTGTTGTTGTTGACATTTTTAATATAATGCACATTTGTGAGCAATTAGTAAAACACAATGTTTATAGATTGTTAAGGGAATTTCTTAAAATAAAACTATTACCTGACTGAGAAAATACATATTTGTAAGCATTTAGCTCTTCTGTTTTCATGGGCTTATGAAGAGGGCCAGAGAAACACAGCCCTCCAGTTTTCTTAATGCCAAAACAGCTCTCTAAAGCTTCATAGTTCTTCATTCTTAGATAAAGCTCGGGCAAGTAGGGAAGAAGAAAAAACAAGCAATACCTGCAAAGGTCAAGAGGAAAATCCTTTAACATTTTTAAATTTAACACTGCTTGCTGATATGATTTTTTTTTCTTTAAATATTTTCCCCTCATTATAAATATAATTTAGCTCAATCTATTTTTTTATTCTAAATGTTGATAGTAAAAAGAAAAATTACCAGGACAACTTTTGTTGCTCTCTGTCATTTTCAAATATTTGTTTAAAAATCAATGGAGGTGGTCCACTAATAACAATTAGTCTATCTACCATTTTAGGAAACAGGCGACAGCATTCCCAAGCAACAAGTGCACCCCAGTCATGACCCACTAGAACACAGGACTGGTAGCCTAGCAATGAAAAGAAAACATGTTTCAGTTCTATTTGGTTCTTTATCAATTTAAGTATCACTGACATACATAATTTAGAAACTTTACAAATTTCAATCCTTCAAGTTATGGAGGATAATAAACCTTATTTATAATACACTGTTAAAGACTCAAAAAATATTGATTCATTGCATGTATTTGATAATTAAAAAAAAGTATTAAAATCTAAGAAATATTTCATTTTTAATTTTGATAAATTTGTATTAAAATATTTAAAATTAATAAAAAAGAGGAGAGGTTTTGTAATCCTTTAAGGAATTAGAAACCAAAGTTTTAAATGATTTTCTGTTACAAGAAATGTGTATTTTTTAAAATTCTTTCAACTTTTCTTATTACTTACATGTTGGGGCCACCACTATATGCATGGACTTATAGAAGTGATACACTTTAAGTTACATAGTAAGATATTAATTTATATATATCAAACTATATTATAAGACAATGCTTTAAAAAAGAATTAGTATATCCTGTGATTATTCTTGATTATGTTTTAAGGTTTTAAATGTTCTTTCATTATTTGTGCTTATCTTCAGCAATATGTTGTTGTTTTTTGCATAAGTGGCTGTATTAATAAGAGTTTTCCATAAGTTTTTTTTTTGCTATCCAGTTGCTGCAAGGATTTCTTTTCTATGCCAATCAAAAAAGTAAAGTAATGCATGAGCTGGCCTTTAAAGAATATTTGTGGAATGTTTTTATTATGCTGTCTTCCTTAACGCCATTTATAAACATTGCATTAAGCATAGGGTCATTCCGCATATGTTATATGTATGCTACACAGCACATTGTAATCAGCACAGGGTAATCTTGCCATAATGAACTGGAATGGTGAAATTATTAAAGTAGTTTTATTAGCTTTCTGAATGCCACCCAAAAAATATGTAAAGTACTTGCTGGTAGGCTTCCAATGTTGCTAGATTTAACCAGATTACTATTTTCTTAACAGTGATGCATCATTAGATTGTCCAGGGATATGTAAATTAATCTACACTGTAAAGAGAATTGCCTAATTCACTAAGTAAATCTCATTGGGAGAATTCAGTCTTTATTTTCAGACACTAAGCAGTTGGAGGAGAATCTGATGCACAGGTTCACACAGCTAGATTCTAAATTGAGTCCCCAAAACAGGGATCACAACTTTTAGTATCGAACAATGTAAAGAAGGAAATCTAACATCAATTTGAGACATCTAAAAAGGTAATTAGGCACAATCCACTGATTCTAGGCAACATCAAAGCATGCTAAGAAAACACAAAATGCAAATTCATACCTCAGATGATCATAAGTGCACTAAAAAATTATTTTTGCCTTTCAATTGAACAGAATCTTTTAAACATTTACCCAGAGCTTCCACTATCTGTCTGCAGTCTGAAGTCAACTTATTGACTCTGTTGTCTCTAACATGCTTTGGCTTTTCAGATTCACCATAACCTCTTTGATCATAAGCAACAACTCTGTAAAACAAAATAACAACATCAATAAAACAACAACACCAACTTTATATTTTGATAGTTGAAGTAAAAAAAATATTTTAAAATATATTTTTTGAATTGCAAAAAAAAAAAAAATAATAATAATTTTAAGAATCAGGTTAATATTGTAAAAACTATTTTTAACCACATCATGAACAACAAATTGACTGCTCTAACAAATATGTTGGTCCTTTTTTTTTTCATGTACTTTTGAATTTTGTATGGTATGTTGACACTGTGTATTTAATGCAATGTGTATTGATAGAATATTTTCAAAGTTTAAAGCTTGCAGAGACAATATATAAATATGTTTTATCTTTTTACTCTGATCAAAGAAGCTTGAACTTTTAAAACTACCTTTTTTAAAATAACTATCAATTTATCGATAAAAAAAATCTTTATTGCCTGTAATCCTTCTGGAACTCTGTGATTTGATATCTCCATGAAAACCAAAAGTCTGGAAATCCATGGATAAATAGCATCAGAGGTTTATCTTCAGGGCCACTTGCAACATAATGAATCTTGATCTCCTGCAATATAAAAAAAAAATGAACAAAACTATTTACAGGAAATGAAAGACACAGATGGACTGGAATAGTAAAATAAATATTTAAGAGAAATAATTAAATATTATTAAATGTCATAGTGATATGCCCTTACTATCTAATAATTAAAATAATGTTTTGTTACAAGATAAGAATTTTGATGACCAGATCTTCCAGAGAAGCAAGGACATTCCACGATGGCTAGCATTCATTTCATGTCTGATTTGTATACAAATGTTGGTCACTATGTGTCATGCTTTAATACACATATGTAGCTATATATATATATTGCTTCAAATTTTGTACTCTTACTGTAACATTCAGAAATATCTCCATCTGTATTTTGTACTAGATCTATATTTTATAGCTTACAAAGTCTTCTTAGCAATAGTATGTGTGCATGTTTACAATCAAAACAAATGGTTACATGCACCTGTAATAAATGCTGCAAGAATGTTTTTATACTTTAAAGAATGGTAATTTATGGTAAGTATGAAATTTTATTCTGCAAGGTAAAACTGCCAAAAGTGAAAATATATCACAAGCTTGATCTATTCAGATTACATGATTAACTAAGGGCATTCTGGAATGTAGTTTCTTTTAATATGCATAACTAAATGGCACTAAGTGAACAAATTTACAGTAAACACAAAAGTTTATATCAATCGACTTACTGTTAAAGTAAGAAATCCATGACTACCTAGACGTGTATCATCTAGACAAGCAGGTCTGGCAATTGGTTTCTTAGCAAACACTTCAGAGAATCCAACTGTGAAGCATTCTTTTAAAATCTTCAGTAGAACCCAAATACTATAAACAGCACCAATGACTCTTAGAAAGATTTGTTTGATAAATTCGGACATTCTTCTGAATTCTTTGGGATAGAAGAACTAAAAAAAAACAAATTATTTGATAAATTAGATCTAGAGGAGGTTGAGTCCCTATTATCTATATAGTTCAGGAACAAAAGTCAGACTATTTGCAGACGATTGCATAATATATAGAACAATATCTTCTTATCTTATATAATACAGATGTTACTTAAAAAAAAAAGATGATTACGTCCTACGCGTCATGCATTTAGTCATGCATATTAACCAATGACTTAAATTCTGCCAAGTCACTGGTTTTCCTGGCTAGCTCAGGCAACCCATTCCATGCTCTAATAGCACTAGGGAAGAAGGAGTATTTGTCCTAGCATATGGGACAAGGAATGTGCCTTATTATATTTGTGTCTTTCAGAGTATTTTATTAAATTTTGTTTTTGTATTTGAAGATTATGGTTCAGTGTTTTATAGATAATTGCTACTTTACTTTTAAGTCTTCTATCCATTTCCCCCCCAAGCCCCCCTCCCCCGCGAAAAAAAAAAAAATATTTATTTATGTATGTGTGTGTACATCATCTTTATTACATTCTGACCCTTCATTCTTTTGGAAGACTTTTATTGTGCCCTAGAATAGGTTCTTCCTGGAGTTAGTGGAAAAATTGTAGATTCCCTGCCTTTGCCAGCAAGGGTGTCTGGGGGAGCGCTAGGAGCTTCCCAATCGCGGGGCAGAGCCCCGCCGCCAAACACGATTTTTGGTTTTGAAAGCCAACAAAATGCATATTCTGATGTATCTACAGTGTATTTTCCTGCTATTAAAAAAGTTTTGTTTCAAAAAACTAATTTGATATTCTTACTAACTTAGACCCTACCGCGCCGTTTGGCGCATTTGCCGTCAAGCTGTTTCCATAAAAATCTGTCACTGGTAATGCCTGAAGCCTCTTCCCACCTGCTCTGAGGACCTCCATGAATGTGTGGCGTTAAGTTGTGCTGGATGTCATCGCAACTCTTCTTATGCATAATTCATTTTGTCGGAGAACATGGCCCGCAAACCTTATGCAACGCTCTATCACAATCTTACTAAGGGGACGACTCCCACTTCGGCATAGGATTTCCTGGATTTAGACCCGATCTCTATAACTGACTCCTAAAATCTGTCTTAGACATCTTTGTTGAGCCACATTTAGTGTTTTTCAATTTCGGCAGATGACTATTCACTGCACTTTATTAATGGAGCCCCGCCACTGGTAGAAATGTGTAACTGTAGTTTGTTTTAGAATAATATTGAAGATAGAGGTTTTCCACCTCAAAACACTCTATAGAGGAATTTTAAACTAAAAACCATGTGGAGGGGTTTTAAACTTTTAAAAAAGTCATCTGTAGGAGAGGGGTTTAAACCTAAAACCCCAATAGGATTGGCTACGCTCAAATAATTTTAGTGTGTAATTTGCTTTTTTTTTATATTGAAAAGGTATTTTTTAGCATCAAACCCCTCTGAAAGGGAAGGGGGGGTTAAACTCAAAACCCCCTTTGGCAACGCTCGTAGCATTTTGAGTGCTTAATTTGCTTTTTTTCTTACACTGAAGATGTATTTTTTAGCATCAAACCCCGCTGGCGGGGGGTTTAAACTCAAAACCCCTTTGGCTACGCTCATAGATTTTAGAGTGAGTAATTTGCTTTTTTTTTATATAATGAAGAGGTATTTTTTAGCTACAAACTCCACTGGAGGGAAGTTTAAACTCAAAACCCCTTTGACTACACTCATAACATTTTGAGTGTATAATTTGCTTTGTTTTTATTATTAAAGAGGTATTTTTTACCTTCAAACCCCGCTGAATGGGGGTTTAAACTCAAAACTGAGCCAAAACTCATTAAGCTACGCTCATAACATTTTGAGTGCGTAATTAGCTTTTTTTTTATATTGAAGAGGTTTTTTTTTTTAGCTTCAAACCCTCCTGAAGAAAGTTGTTACGGGGGGGGGGGGGGGGGGTAAACTCGAAACCCCTTTGGCTACGCTCATAGAATTTTGAGTGTGTAGTTTGCTTTTTTTTTATTGAAGTGGGGTTTTATCGTAAATTGTGCTTTTGGAATTTGGGGATTGTTGCTTGCATTTTTTGTTTGTTTTGTTTTATAGAAGAGTGGGATTTAACTGCAAAAACCCCTGGTAGGGGGTTTTAAAATCAAACCCCCCTGGTAGGTGGTTTTAAACTCAAAACCCCTGGTAGGGGGTTTTAAACTCAACCCTCCTGGTAAGGGGTTTTAAACTCAAAATCCCCTTGGTTGTGCTGGGGCAAGTGATGGTTTAGTATTAAAATCTCACCTAAAATAAACAAAAGCAAAGCAAAAAATCAGTCACTAAATTCCGATCCCCTGGGGGGGTGGAACCCCAAACCCCCCCTGGCTACGCCCATGTCCATATCTATAGTCACATGGGCGCCCGCAAACTTGTGCAAGGAATGGTAGTGTACGTGCACCCCTTAAATTCTTAGTAGCCAAAATTAACGAATATTCACATTTGACTAGAGTAACACCATTAGTAAAATCACTAAATTTAGGAAGCCTTCAGGACAGAAGACTCAAAAGTAAAGTAGCAATTATACATAAAACACTGAACCATAATCTTCAAATACAAAAACAAAATTTAATAAAATACTCTGAAAGACACAAAAATAAAGGCACATTCCTCGTCCCATATGCTAGGACAAAGTTGTACAAATACTCCTTCTTCCCTAGTGCTATTAGAGCATGGAATGGGTTGCCTGAGCTAGCCAGAAAAACCAGTGACTTGGCAGAATTTAAGTCACTGGTTAATATGGCGTAGGACGTAATCATCTTCTTTTTTGAAGTAACGTCTGTATTATATAAGATAAGATAAGTTACTTTTTTGCACCTTCAAATCAATTAACTTCTTACAAGTAGCAACTTAACATGTATTATAAATGCTTACACAAAAGTACAGTTGTAAGGATAAGTTATTGTCATAGGCTAGTGAGGCTAATCAGGACTTGATGGTCAATCATGTACGGCGGGTACGCTATTGGCTTGCAATTATTTGCACTATAAAGGGAGTGAACATTAGTCGTGACGTTATGTCTTCATTTGCAAATAATCATAGTCGTAATTAAACTTAGGCCTAGAATGTGATAAATGTTTTATTTATTTATTTATTTTTTGCCTTGCGGGAGATATCCTTGCCAGCTCTCTTTCGATTTGATACATGTGAAAGTTCTTTTATTAAATCGAAAGTTCTTAAAAACAAGAGTGAAGAGTGCAGTCATCTTGGTAAGTTTATTTTACGTCTTACGGAGATGCAGTTGGTGTTAGCGTTAAAAACAAAAAAATAACAGGCTTAACAAGCCCATCAGTCAGAGATAATTAAAAAATTCTTCACATGCCCTCGTCCAAGTCAAAACGTTGATTTGGATCAACGGTGCACTGGCAGTAGTAAGAAACCAAAATTTAAAAAAAATACGAGAAGCAGCATTAATTAAATAGGCCTACATTTCTGGGTCTGTTGGTAGGCTACTGCAGACAATGCGCTTTCCATAGACCTAACCTTGTTGTCAATGACCTGAATTACGTTTCAGATATATCATAGGTTATACGTTATGCTAGGCTGTTGGTATCATCAAGAACATTAAATTAATTATGAAGTTCCGCACTTAGCAGTTCCAATCGACGAGCATTGGTAACTAAATTTACCTCTTTTGTGTGAGACACGATGGACTAAAAATACAAATCCATTCGCGCTTTCGGTCACAACTTTGAGAAGATTGTTTTGCGATCTCGGAATAACGGCTGCTGGCGAAACCAGACAAACTACACGTGTGTTACTCTCTGCTCCTCGTATACGTTTCTGATTTGTCTTTTCATTGTTGTCGATTCGTCATCGGTTCTGATCCAGTTTTCCAGATGTTGTAGTCGGTCCAACTTAACATGGTGGCCGCGCAAAAGCACATCAGCTGTCTCATTGACATAATTTGCCAAGGAACATTTCAGAGATGACATACAGAGTAAGACAAAACTTCTGGCAGACAAAATTAGTATTGAGTTTGTGCTGCCGAGGATTTGCAGTCGACAGATACACCGAGCAAATATTATCCCTGTTGTGTCTGCATCCTAAAATGATGCAACTTGTAACATGGACTGATACTCTGGCATATTCCGCTATGTACCCTACAACTTGAGTCGATGTTTAGTAAATGTTTAGGCATTGGCGCCCCCCTCCCTTTTCCACCATTAAAGAATTAGCCTACTTAGACCACCCTTCAAGCCCAGTCACCTTTACATTAATTTCAGCTAAACTGTAACCAAACGTCGGCTCTACTCCTATTTGGGGGGAGGGGGGGGGGATGTAGGCCTGTATATGGAGTGAAGCGCGAAAACATTCGGATTTCACTTCGTTTAGTTCAATCGCACCAGTCCAATTATATCCTTTATCATCATGTAATTTAAATGAAGAAAATGTCGTGGATGGAGTTACAAGCGTAGGCCTTAGATCTTTATTTGCGCGAATGATAACCAGGCCTACATGTGGGCTACTAAGAGAAGTCGCTTCGCGTCTGAATATGATATGCCTAATTTAATGACTTAATATAGTAGGCCTATTTATAAACTTTTGATTCACTAATATGCCTATATTTCATCAAATGCATCGTAAGTTTACTTTTTTTTTTTTTTTAAAAAGTCGTCCTTCTTTGAAAAGCTTTGTCATTTTTTCATTCTCCTATATGCATATTTATAATTTAATTATGATGTGGTAAGTGAAGTCATATATGCCTACTACTGCTTTTTAATTTCAGATTAATTCATTCAATGGCATTTCTATCGACATATTAACCGTAGGCCGTAGGCGATGTATTGATTTGACTAAATGAATCTAAATACTCCACATTAAAGCCCACATCTAGAATATTTACCTATACCAGGTTCTTTAATTGAAGGACCTCTTGATGTAGCAAAAACGTATGATATAAAATTGAGACTACATTCCAGTCTGAATCAATACAGTTGACACATGTGTCACTTGCAGAATGGAGAGGAGCATGCTTTTTTGCCTTGCTGACTAACACAGCTACTGCTGAGCGGAAGGAATCGGTGTTAGTTGTACAAAATATTCAAGTTCATGGGAAACAAGGGGGGGGGGGGGGGAGATATAGACCAAAGAACGTAAAAGTGTATGAGAGAAAACATTTTATTCCTATTCCTACATGTAATGTGTGCATGCATGCTGCACTTAGTAGGCCTATGTCGTGGCGTTTTTTTTTTCTCTTTAATAACAACTTCTCAAAACTAGATTTAACAATACATTTCACTTAGGGCTTATTAGACCAAGAAACTATATTCACATAATATGATTACATCAAGCGTTAAAATTACACAGTTAGCCTACAATCATAGGCTTCGGCCTACAAGGCAGGATTTGAAAACATGGTTTTCAGTGAGAATAGTTAGGGTACAGGCTGAGATATTCGGTCCTGTGGAACTGATCACTTACAGGAGAGCGAGTAAAGGTGATCAACTGTCACCTATTTGATATACTCTTATAAATTTAAAGCTAATTTTAGACAATTTCAAATGTGTTCACAACCACTTATTTGCAACCCGCCCGTCACTCCTCTAAAATTATTTTGTTCCTCTTTACAAACTCTCATTATGTAAGTGTACATTAGACTGCTACAGAGATAAGATTGTAAGGTCAAATACCATAAGGAGAGAGGGGAAAAACACAATTTGTTATATTCTTTGAGCTCGGGTATTTCATGTGCAAATAGCGATACAGGTATGCGTAATTCCTTCTTCATACATGCAAGTCGGTTAGTACGCCATTAAGTTTTTTTTTTATAATCTGCCGATATGAGATACACGATCGAAATGTCACAGAATGTGTTAAAGAACAAAAAATCTTATTTTATAAATTACAGCGATGGAAAGACAACATAAAAGAATGGACAGGCGTGTCATTGAATGAAGTTCCATCCAAACAAAAAGACAGAGAGAAATGGAGAAAGGCGATCAACAGATCTTGTGTGGTACCCTAACGGTCAACAAAACTATTTATAAGTGATAGGGGAAGGTCAGAAGGTGATAAATTACAAACAAATTACACAAGAAGATATAGGCTTAGGCTTATAGTCTTATCTATGCGCTTATGTTATCGTTTCAAAATCCGTTCTAGGTTTGAATAAGTAATTGTCTGTCCTAGCAAATAAAACAATCAATAAAGTTTTATCAATGTTTCTTCATGGTTCATTTATTTTTAGGGCTTTTTTTCGCTATTCGACCTTACGCTCACTCTATTACCTCATCAACTAAATAGGAATAATCAACCCTATAGAGAGAAGGGCGGAGCAGGGAAGAACTGCAATTAACTTTCCTCTAACATAGTGTTAAAGAAACATATGCTCTGCAGCACTTTACTTTTTAATGTTCTTTCAGAAGTGTCTCTAAATTTAGCCAATGCCACCAGGAGTAGTAGCGTTGTAATCATGGCTTGAAGGGGCTCATTGAACCCGGGACCATAAACTAACAGGGACCCACAATAACACTTTAAAACATCGAAAACAAAATATGTTGACTGTAAGAATTGAAATATAGGCCTATTGAATTCTTATATGTTTACTTGCATCCATTGTGCTATTGTATTTCTTTAAAAAAAAACATCATGAAAATTGCGAAATAACAAATTGATTTAATATTATAAACCATATTAGTATGATGCAACATTTTATTTGGCTGCATCGCCTAGATTATCATAGGTAATAAAACACATTTTTTGAAGTCTTAAACTTGTTGGTCAATATAGGCCCTATCTCTATTACAGTTGTTGAAAGGGAAAAAAAGATGATCCATTTAAACTTTTATTACATTGATATCACTCAAGACAAAAAAAAGTCGATTATATTTTAGAATCTGTTTGTGATGCTAAGAGCAGGTCTACAAGAAGTCTGCAGAATTGGTTAAAGTCATCAATTGCTTTGAAAATAGCCTAAACTGCAAGCCCCTATCTATGATGCTGCCTTTATCATATAAGTTGATTGAACAATAGTCTTCGAACAAAGCGCACAGCACCAACCAAAGCAGACGCAACACAAGCCTACTATTTTCTGCTTTTTGTCAAGACCAAGGGTGGGAGCGCAAAATCGGTCAAAAATGTCGGCACCTTACTCCCCACTCCCCGGCTATACTGTAGGTTATAGTTTTTCTTTGGTATCGCTGCTTTAGATCATCGAAAGTTTACTTTTTAAATTGTGCCCATAAACGTTAGAAAACGGATCGATGTATGAAATATGGGGGGGGGGGGGGGATTCGAACTATGAGTCTATGACGGTATGCCCATGCGAGTAGCCTTAACTATTCTATTAAATATCGCTACGAGTACGACTGTAAGTTTCTTACCAAGGTGTACAAATAGGATCAATAAAACTAATTTTGTTTTTAACGTAGTCTCCCCTTAGAAATTAGACTGGTAGGACTGGAGTAGCAAACAACATTTCTACTGAGACAGAAAAGCAAGCACTTACAGTCTAAGACGATTCATTCAAAGGCAAAGAACGCACTCTGGTTCATGGCAACATTTACTCTTTGCAATAGTAAAACAATAACAAGTATTCGAAAACGGGCTCATTGCTTGTCACTTTTACTTGATAATTATAGGTGGATTATAGATTCTTACGTTTCGGTATGATTCTAATCTAATATGAACTAAAACTTGTCATCCGTTTCACTGCCCATTTGAAGCATTTGTTTTGTCAATAAAATTAGTTAGACTCTCTATTATTAGTAATAGTATATTACGCATAGTTGATAGTAACAATAAAATAGGATGTTGAAGAGGGTCAGGTCAATGAGGTTCAGTCACTTCAGGACAAGATCCTGTTTCTGTTCATTTATTTACCGTTGCTATCACGGCAACAGGCGGCCACTTTTTGCCAGATGGACTTCGTTACTGATGCAAAAATAAAACAAAAAATAAAATTGAGGAAGTTTTTTTTGCTGCCAACTAAAAAATATAATTTTGATAAATAAATATAGATGGGTTAGTAAGTGTAGACCTATTTTATTTCATCAAAACATATATTTTCATTTTAATATATCGAGAATCTATAGCATTTCTATACATTTGTATGTGTTTTATAGCTCAAGTTTGTTAATAATAAAATGTTTATGTTCTGTCTTTCTCTGGCAATTATTTAATAAACTTTAAAAAAATCATTTCATGTTTCTTTTTTCCAATTTGCTAATGGTTCAATTAATATTGCGTGTGTGTGTGTCACCGATGATTTTCCCTATTATCCTATACGTGGACTTTTTTGTTTACATTTTTTTACAATTAATACGGGTATTTAAAAAATAAAATATTTTAAAATTTTACTTACCGATTATCCATTAGCCTATCGTGATTAATGCCGGCCCCCCTACTTTCTCATTCTGGACTTGGGACCTGAGATGAACTCCAATTGGTGACAAGGCAGGGAGACCTAGGTCTCCCGTAGTGCCCTCGTAAGGAACTCTGCTGTTTGGCGTAGTGCCTCATAGCTTCCATACAAACATAGTGAACCACTGGATACGTCTTCCCGCAGCTCGCTGAGCTGCGAACACTCTTGCAAGACGTGCGCCACCGTCTCTTCTGATTCCCCGCAGTGTCGGCAACAGGCATCAAAATTTGGCCGGAACCGTGCGAAGTACGCACCTATGGGGCAGTGTCCCGTATGCCACTGCGCTATTGTTGTTTGTTCCGACCTTTTTAGCCTCCACCACGGGTCCTCTCGATTTGGGTGACGCATGTGCTGCCAGACTCCCCTGGCAGTGTTGGAATCATCCCAGGATTTCAACCATTTTTCATGTACCCACTCTGGTATAACTGTGGTAGCCTGTTGGAAGGTACTTGGTGACTCGAAAGTGGGCACGGCCAGCGCTCCACGGCATTGCCCCTCACGCCGCAGTGCAAGGGCACCCACTGCATAAAGATGACAGCTCCAATAAATAGGCGGATGTTATTTGCGGCGCCTAATGCCTCTTCCACCAATTAGGACTTTCCCCCTAAGCCAGCCATGGCTTGGAGGCAGGACTGGGAATCGGTAACTATTACAACAGTTGTCGCAACGGTTATCTTTTCGCGCAGTTTTTGGAGCAGGTAATTGAGTGTATTGGTTAATTCGTTAATTCTGCATCAAAGCTACATGTGGCGAGGCTTGTCTGGTTTGTGTTCTGGGTAACAGATACAGGCCCCATACCCAGCTCTTACGGAGTCCTTCATGACCGACCCGTCTGTGTAACAGTAGATGGAATAGGCCGGGTAGGTCTTTAGTGTGTCCAATGCCATTTTTCCGAGTAAATCCGGGTGTGTGTGTCGTTTTGTGGCCCCCTCCAACCCGTGTATAGTGAAATTTATGGAAGGGATGTGCTGTATCCTCCAGGGCGGGCACGTGCTTATCCGTCGGATTGGGACCCGGTCAGTGGAGAGGCCAGCTTGAGCACTCAAATTTGACGCGCGGTGCATAAATGATGTCCATTTTATCCTGTTTTTTACTCTCCACTGAGTGACTAATGTATGGGTCAGGAGCCCTGGTTCGCCCCTTTGGTAGCGTTCCAGGGCCGTTAGCACGGCGCGCTCTCTCCTCAGGCTGAGAGGAGCCACGTTGGACATGATTTCTGCAGCGGAAGTTGGGCTCATTCTATAGGTGCCGCAAATAAATCTGAGAGCCTGGGCCTGTACACGGTCACCCATCTCTTTCAGCCCCATCTTCTCCCCCCCCCCCCCCCGGCCCGCTCCCGCAGTTTCACCCATTTCAGCTTCAGTGACTCTAGTCTAGAGGCTAGATTACAGACAGTCATTGTACCTGGTATATATCTATCAAAGTTAATAAATATTTATGACATTCTTTTCTATAAGGACATAAGCTGTTTTTAGCGTGTTCTAGATACTATGCAACAAGCCTCATAACACACAACAATTATTTCAACTTTGTTAAAAAATATTACAAGTTGTCAGCACCTTAAATCTTTATCAAAACATTTAAAATGTACTGCATTCATCCATACAGTAATCCCATCATATCTATTTAAATTCAATTTTTATAGCATAAAAAATCGGTACCTAGATTTACGCTTTTTCGTGTTATTACTGTCATTCTAATTTAAGAATAATAATGTATACCCCCCCCCCCCCTTTTTAATACTTCAACCAATATAGCATATATTCCTATTAATTCTATTTGTTTTATTTTCTTTCTCTTCCTAACATGTTTTAGCTCACTGTATTAAAAATCAAGTAGGTTATCCCCCCTTAGAAATATTTCTTTTAGTCTTGATCCAACAGCTAGACAACGCAATAAAAATCTGGCCTGCACCAATATGGCTGCCTAGAGATGTAAATAAATGAACTGAAACAGGATCTTGCCCACTTCAGTGCTAACATTAACGAACACCATTCCTCGCTTTGTAACTTAACCAACACTTCATGTTATTGTATTTAAAAATAATATTATCTTCAATTTTCTTTTTTTTTTATATCAATTTCTTTTTACACCAACTCAAGACTGACTGATTAGTGCCACTGCTCCCTTCTATGCTAAACTCTAATGCCATAAACTTCACAAAGGGCCATATACTGTGGCCTACCTAAAAACAATAACCCCCCCAAAAAGGAGAGACAGAATAAAAGAGAGAGAGAGAAGGATTGTGCCACTCTTAAAAAAAACTTTTTTTTCATACATATTATGTCCAACTCTGCCTCTCATTAGGACTATGTTTAGCAATATTCCCTTTCTTTTTACCCATTCACATCACACTTGGTTTAACATCTAAGAATAGAAACAAAAATAAGTAAGAAAATGTTATACAAAATAAATGTCTTAATAATAATAAATATAAAATAATAAATGTCCCTTTGATATGCATTTTCAACATTAAAATAGTCTTCGTTAGCATCATTGATAGTGATAAAATGGGTTCATTAATGTCATTGATAGTGACAAACAAATATTATGGAGCACCCCATATTTACACATAGGTTATGAGATACATGTGTGTTTTTAAGCCTATTAGAAGCATTTTAGATAGGTCATAGTTAGCTAATACCTAAATTTTCTAAAAATAATCTTCTTAACCCCAGACCTACCCTCCTTCTGCTACAGAAGAAATAAGTGACATCGTCATATCAATGCTCTTTGAACGCAAGTAAGCCCTTGTTTTTCAGAGTAAACGAAACTAAATGTGACTGAACTATAAAGAAATGGAGCATGAACAAAAACAATAGACTAGTTTCATCATAGCTATGAAAATAAAGGCTCATTTTAATGAATATTGTGGGTGTTCGTAAGATGAAAATGACTATAGATAAAACTTCTTGATACGTCTTGATCTAGTACTAGATTCCAGATCTATTATAATCTCTACTAATGATTTTTTTTTAATTTTGCAGGATTTCTACACATCAAATCACTGGGGTAAATTACCCAAATCTGTACAAGAATATTTTGACAATGTGGATCCTGCACATTTTGCTTGGCTATTAGAGAAAAATGAAGTTGTTAACACTAACAGGCTAATTCCACCCTTAATCTTATTGACACTTCATTGTTGCATTCACAATTTTTCCTTAAATAGAATAGGAGTGGATATTGAATCTCCCCAGACTCAACAGGATATAGCCTCTGCACTTCTTGAAACTAACGATGGAGATATTGTGGACACTCTGTGTATACAGCAGTGTAATTACAAAAATGGGCAATGTATGGATATGGAATACATGTTCAGAAAGCATGTGAAACCCAAGAAACAACACGAGATCAACAAACTTGGGCAAGTGAGAAGATATCATTTTAGTTGTCTGTTTAATGTACATATTATATGCTATTAACAATGTAGTCTTACAATAAATCTCATTTATAAAATGGTCATAAAAATCAGAAAAAGTTTGCATTTGTGACAGAAATTTACTGCTGTTTACACAGCATGCTATATACAGAGCTCTATTGAATTAACAGTTTTGTG
The DNA here is from genome assembly GCA_030265305.1 of Biomphalaria pfeifferi. Lineage (NCBI taxonomy): Eukaryota > Metazoa > Mollusca > Gastropoda > Planorbidae > Biomphalaria > Biomphalaria pfeifferi. The sequence continues at coordinate 1,411,713 of JASAOG010000165.1, forward strand.
TGTTTTACAGTCTTAACACAAAGGAATTCTCAAGTCTAGTTAGTGTGAAGCTCCACAAATACTTCTTAATTTGCTCTGGATTGACATGGATGATTTATCACCACTTTTTCTCATTTTCTTGTCTTGTTATATTTTATCTTTTGGGTATAGTTGTGCTAAACAACTTTTAAAAAAAAAACATATCTCCTAAGTTATTAGAATGACTACAAATTTTTCTTTTATTAAATGTAGATGTTACAGTGAATAATCATTATATCAACATATGCACATATATATTAAATGTTCCTTTAATTTAATTATCATATATATATAAAACTTACCTCAAATTAAATTTAAATCACTATTTGATTATGATTGTCTTGCAGACAGTGAAACTCTTAAGTAAGACATGCAGCGCCAGTCAGGTCATTGATGTTGGTGCTGGATTAGGCCATCTATCTCGGATCTTAACGTTTCAGCATGGGTTGAAAGTAACTACAGTTGAAGCAGCTGATGGTCATGCACCCAAAGCTAGTTCTTATGATAAGTAAGTGATAAAGCTATGTTAGTCAACAATCACACAGAGGAGTGGCTCAACCAATGGGCATCAGGAAACACAGGCAGATCCATGTACAAAGAAATGACTATGCTAAATAAACTGGACAGTATTAACTTCCTCCCCCCAAAGAACAATCTACACTTTTCCAACTAAGAACAGGACACACACCTATGTTAAATTACCATCTGAACAAAATAAATTCCACACAACTCCCCCTTTGTAGACACTGCGCCCACCCTTATAAAACCATTAACCATATCCTCTTTGAATGCCCCTTTCTAATCCACCTTAGGCAGACCCTACTTCCACTACAGCCCAACATAACCAACACCCTGTATGGCAGTGCAAAGCAACTGAAGAAAATGGCACACAATTTTTCCTTGGCACAATCTGCAAAAAAAGCTCACAGCTCAGCAGCAATAAAGCTGGCTAAAAGAAGAAGTGATAAATCTAATGCAGTTGTACCTGTGCTTAAGGCGAAAAAAATTTGTTTGAATTCCATTTATTTATTTATTTCAGAGAGGCCAAAAAAGATGTATGCAAGGCTAATGTAAAGGTAGGATCATTTAATACAAATATATTTTTAAATTACTATTTCATTGGTTAAAATTGTTAACCTTTAACCAAAATGTTCCTATCCCTAGACTTGGAAAAAAATAATACAGATCTTTATCTTATCTTATAAAATCAGACTTTACTTCAAAAAAGATGAATATGTCCTACATGTGTCCCTAGGTCAATCTAGTCATGCAAGTTAATTAATGACTTAAATTCTACCAAGTCATTTGTTTTCCTGGCTGACTCAGGCCACCTATTCCATGTTCTAATAGCAATAGGGAAGAAGGAGCATTTGTACTAATTTTTCCTAGCATATGGAACAAGGATTGTGCCTTTATTTTTTTGTCTTTCTGAGTATTTTAATAGATATTGTATTTGAAGATTATGGTTCAGTGTTTTATGTATAATTGCTTCTCTATTTATAAGTCTTCTTTCTTGAAGGGTTTCTAAATTTAATGATTTTACTAAAGGTAAATAGTTAGAATGTGTGAAGTGTTCTGTTAAGGAAATGTTTGGTAAACGTCTGTCATTGTGAAGTCTCAGAATATTTTTTATCATTAAGCCACACAAAAGCTATTCAAACACCACTTGGGGCCAGTCACTTTTAGCTCTTAACCATAAGGTTTGATCACAATTGTTTTTGTTTTTTTAATAGTTTGTGATGTATTTTTTCAAGTTATTGATCAGGTTCCAAAGAATTGGGTAATATGTTGTAGTGGGCAGATTTTGAAATGACTGAAAAAATGTTTTGGTGGTCTGGTATGGTTAAGATTTGAATTGAATAAAGAAAGGAAAATAAAAGTGATTCATTTGTAAGAAAAAATTAAAGTACCTATTGTTAGATAATTTCTATTCCTTGCATATTAGTTTACATTTACCATTCACAAAAACAACAAAATTTACAAGTTCTGAAATTGTTTTAATTTTTTATCAAAAACAACAAAAAACAATTAAACATTAAGTGTTTCATTTTTTTTTTCAAATTTTGGTGATCTTATATTTACCAGACTTACAAACATTTATAACTGATTACCAAAAAAAAAATATTTAGTATCTCTATTTCTCTATTGCCTTTTTTTTTTTTTTGATTTAATGCTTGTATTTTTTTCCTTAGAAAATTTGCAAAGTCAAGCCAGAGTCTTTGGAAAGTTCAATGAAATCACTGGAAAATCAAGGAAAAAAGGAAAATGAAATAGAGCAAAATCATTGTTATGACTCCTATATAAGGAAATGTAATTCTTCATTGACAAACTACTATGGTATTTCTAAAAATGGGGAACAACATGTTAGTTGTGATGATAAATTTGACTTTGTTATCACTGATGATACAAATGTCTTAAAATCTGACTTGTACAATAAATTCACTGAAGATAATGATTTGGATTATTTACCTAGTCATGTGATCTGTAAAGTAATCCCTGATATTGAAGCCTCAAATTTTTTGGATATAGTAAACATAAGAAATAATAATGGTAAGATTTATGAAAATTCGTATTTGCTATTAATCCTGCTCTATTAAGTTATTGATAATAAAGTATTCTAGAAACAAAATACATAAAAACAAAAATGAGTTTCAATAATACAAATAAATTTTGACTATTAAATTTTTAAATATAAAAAGTTATTGAACTATTTAATGATTTTGTATATTTTGAACTTATAAGCTTAATTTTTTCCAGGTCAGAATCAATTCATTCTTGTTGGTCTTCATGCTTGTGGTGATTTGACACCTACATTGTTACGGGTCTTTGTTGATTGTCCAGAAGCTATTGCCTTGGCATCTGTTGCTTGTTGTTACATGAAAATATCAACTGATGGGTAACTTTTTAATACATTTTCAAAATGGTAGAATCTAAACATGGTAATATAATCTAACAGCTTCTAATGATTAGTTGTCTGTCTAGTAAAAAGTTTGAGCATGTTTTTTTTCTTCCATTTCCCAAACCTTTCACAATTATTCATTGTACCTGACAAGACATGAATCAATCAAAAAAATTAACCAATTAGTTAATAAATTATTGATGATTTATTTTTATTTTGATGTCCTAAGGTGAATAAATGCTACTTAATGAGAGTTGTTGATGTATGTACAGATTTGTTCCCTTTAATACATTTTTATACGTTTTTATCTCACTTTCCAATCTTGGATCAAGTTGAAATTTTGCATAATTAGTCATAGTTGATGACAATCAATCAAAAAATTAATCAATTAGTTAATGAATTAGTACTAATTAATTAATTGTGTTTTATGTGACAGAAAGGGAGTTTAACTCTGCTATTTTCAGATAGATTGCAGTAATTAGTGGCTTTTTCCCTTTGATAAGCTTTGTTTTTAAAAAGTAATTTTTTTCTTTTGCTTGTTTGTGTAGAAATAACGTATGATATTGTTATTTCTCTATTAATTTACAGAAGTACAAGATTAGCCAACTTTCCTATGAGCAAGTTTAGTAAAACTCTTCCCTTCTGTTCATTGACATATGTCTCCAGAGAACTGGCTTGCCACTTTATTGATGCTTATTATCAAAGATTAAAAGGTAGTTTTGCATGTAGCGTAGGATCATAGGTTTTGCTTTACACTTTTTTTTCCTTACTTTTTTCTTTATATCAAACACAGTAATTAATATTTTGTTCTCAAACTTATCTTTTGAAGCTAATGAACAACACCTAAAGATTCACTCTTATAGAGCTGCCCTTCAGTGCATTTTAAAGTTTGTCTGCCCACAATTTAAAAATGGTGACTATCGTTTAGTGAGTAAAAAAGGATCAAGAGGAACTTTCACAGAGTAAGTTAATTTTAAGAGCAACTCTTAGTGATTTAGTGTAACCTTAATTTCAAGCAATGTCATCAACACTATTTTGTAAAATTTCTATAGATATGCTGTAGAGATCTTAAAGAAAGTGGGCATTGATGCAGATTCTGTACCACAGGAGATGTACCAACATTGTGAAATTCTAACGCAGCATTGGAAAAGAGTTGTGGCTTTTTACACAATTCGTTTAAGTCTTGCTCCTGTTGTGGAAACATTCATACTGCTTGACAGAGCTTTGTTTTTATATGAAAAAGGTTTGGGTTTTTTTTTTGTTACTGAAAAATATTTAGATTTTTTATTTTCTACAGTATTTTTTCAAACTTTACTAAGCAATATTCAGACTCATTTTGGTCAATTCAGACAAAATAAATGTATACAATTTCCAGACCCACATATTACTTGGCCAATGTTACTAAATTGTCTGATGTGTCCATCATTAAAAAATATTGCCTTTACTGTTTTTAAAACAAATCATTAGAACTAGCACACCTCAAATGCCAAGTAGTAATTCCTGTCTCCACTAGAACTTCAACCCTTGACCTTTAAATCAGTACAAAATTAAGTACTCAATTACTCAGGTTGAATTGTTTTGTAGCTAATTATTTTAAAAAGATAATTAACCATAAATGAATATATTTATTTAATTTTCAAATCTTTCTAGGAGTATCCAGTGTCCTGGTGCCAATTTTTAATTCAAGTATTTCACCTAGAAATTTTGCGCTGTTGGCCATAAAACAATGAAATGATGAGAAAATCAAAAATGTGAACAATTACTATCATATGGGCTAGTTTTACCTTGCCACTAGTCAAAAGAAATTTTTAAATATTCTATTGTACAGTACTGTTGATTTTCAGCATTGTTTTATTTAGCTGTTATAAATTTTAGCTAGATTATAATGAATTGGTCAGATGTTTAGTATTTTGTATTACTTATGGTGCAACTGTTCCCATGTGGATATAAAACATTTTAAATGAGGATTGAAATAAAAATTTAGCACTTCATATGCTTTTTAAAATTTTATTTCATATAAATACCATTATGTGGTATATGTGATTTCACTATGATCTTTATAATGTTTTAAAAAGCTTACAGCTGTGATGGCTACTCATTTTTTTCATTAGCTCTAGGGGAAAATAATTATCTACAATGTCAACAAAATTACTAAACAGTCAACAATGATCCCTCAAAATGTGTTCAGGATTATAATATAATATTAAATAATGCAAGTTGAGTGTTGTGACTGTGATGTATGTACTCAATATGTAAATTCAAGTGACCACTATGGCCACTTACTAATTTGTGTGTAATACAAACTTCCTTTCATCTCTTGCTTTTTTTCTTCTTTTATGATTCACTTAAATTTAACATGTAAATGTTTGTTATTACAATAGTTTTGTTTGTAGTTGAATCTTGTATCAGCAAAATATTTATCTACTTCTAAATACACTTTTAAACTGACAAGGATTTCATGTTATAATTTTTCTATTTCAGTTAATTTTTTTTTTTTCATAAAAAGGTTAATTTTTATCCTAATGACATTTTTTTTTCATAGTTAAAAAAAAAGAATCAAAATCGTGTGCTTTAACTTACAAATTTGTTTGTTTAAATACTTGTAATAAGGAAAATCTAAAGATAAAATAAAAAACAACATGGGAAATAAACATTCTAAAGAAAGACAAAACAGTGGAGCAACATGTTTAAAATTGTTTGTTGATTTCTGTGTTAAAATAAGACAATAACTTAGATCAATTTTTGGGACATGTTACTAAAGACTTTAAATAAATGTTTCCAAAAAGAAAATAACTATAGTAATTTTTTATTTTTTTTTAAAACAAAAACTTGATGTAAATTAGGTAATAAAAAATGTATATACCTGCTTAACCTCACTAAAAACTGTAGAAGTATGACATGATTTTTGACTAGCTGTTTAAAAAATTATACCTTTACCACATATTTTCTTTTATTGTTTGATCATTTTTGTTAAATAGGGAGAAATGAAATGACAAGCAGTAAATTGTAAGTTTCCTCACTGACTATTGTAAATATGGAATATACATATGAATTGATAAAATATTTCTGATTGCCAAAAAATTAAATATAAATATATTAATCAAGGATTTTAAGACAATATGAAGCTTGAATAATAATAAATTTTTTACACAAAATATATAATGTACATGAATAAATAAGTACACATGATACTATTATGTTTGATAGCATGTACATGTATATACATTCAGTTGAACATTCATTCCCATGGCCATACCAGGTGGCAATGAATCACTAAGACAACAATTGTGGAATTAGATTTGATCCAACCAACAAGAGCATGAAGTAAAACAATAATGTAACAAAACATATTATGTTGTGAGAAATGCTTCAATCATATTTCAACTTACCAATTGAAATGATCAATCTTATTCTTGTCTTGTTTTGTTGTATATAATTAACAACAAAACTGTTTAAAACATTATGACCTTGTCAAATTAATTGATTTCTAGATAGCATCTCACAGAACTTGAAGTGCATGTACAAAAGAAAACCAAATTCTTGTTTCTTTCAAGAGGCTATTCAGAGCATAGTTATGGGAATATTTGTTAAAAGCCCAAGTGAGCCACAAATAACTGAATACTCTCCAAAAAGGATTTATTATTTTAAAATTTCTTGACATTGAATGAACAAAACACACATATTTAAAGAATTATTAGTTGCATAATTTATTTGCTGTCACTGGCCAACTTCCAAAAAATATGCCCTGTGTATAACAAAAAGATTATCAAATTCATCTTTATATGAGACTGAAAATTTTAATGGGTGGTATAATGAAAGGGCTATACAGTTAATATTTATTATTCAAATATTAATGTGATCATTTCGAACCTATCACAAAATATTCAACATATAACACATGTATAAAACACAAGTTTCAAACATGCATTCATTTTGGTTGAAGCAGTACACCATTTTGTTTGGATATGCTAAGTTACTAGATTTAAAGATAAGTATTATTGTAATGTACACCATTGTTAGGATATGCTAGGTTACTAGATTTAAAGAAAAGTATTATTGTAATGTACACCATTGTTAGGATATTTAAGTTACTAGATTTAAAGATAAGTATTATTGTTGTCCATTCATTGATGTATATATAGAATGACTGACAAAAGGAGGAACAAAATATGTTAATATATGTAAATATGTTAACTTGATAAGTAAACTTCGACATTAATTGAACCGTGTTCTACACACAAATGTAATTAAACTCAATTAAACTCATGAGACATTAAGTTGAGTATCAAGCTGTTACCAACGATTGCTTCCTACTTTTTAAACTCCCACATATTCTGACGTGAAACTTGCGCTATTCTCTGACAAGAAATCAAAAGAAGTGATAGAAAGACGAAACAACTGTATGACGTAAAGTCGTAGACTCACTCTAGTTTTATTCAGAGAACACTTTGTTTCTTTTGGGGGCATAGGCCTGCTAAGAGTTGAACCATTCATAAATCAACCACTTTCAGACATAAGTTAATAAGTTCTTTCAATAAACAGATTATGTCATCACCCTGTGTAGGCCTGTATTGTCTCGTGAATCCAGTCTGTGTAATAAGCCACCCTGGTGAAGACACTGGGGTAGCCTGTAGTTTGACATCCGCTGACTCCCCAAGAGGTCACTCCTGCCAGGTAATGATAGCCATTCTTTCGACATACCAATGGTCCCCCGGAGTCTCCCTGTAAAGGTATATACGCACGACTAAACAGAACCAATAGAAACTTAACAGTAGACATATTTTTAGAATTACAGCCTCAAATATTTTTTTCGCCGCTACAAAATGATTTCTCAAATTGTTATTGAATGTTTAAACAAGCGCATAAACTAAATTTGAATGGCCACATAAGTTCCCCTTTCAGACACGGTATACGATAACTTTGTTTTTTATTGTTAGCACCGTAGAATCAAATTTCCAAGTAAATTTCCAATCTCTGATACTTGAAGTATAACTAATTTTTAGAATTGAGTTGACAGCAGTGTCCTTGACATTGTTCAGAATCGAAAATTTATCGCGAAAATTCCCAAATTGGACCTCATTCACCAATCGTAAACAAACAACATTTTGCCACGTGGTTCTCTATATATTCTATACTAATTATCAATAAAGACTATCACGTGGTTTTCATTGTTTTATCAATATTATCACGTGGCTAAATGTTGTTTGTTTACGATTGGTGAATGAGGTCCATTGGACATTGCATTACAGTACATTCAAATTCTTGACTAGTCCGTGCACACGAGGTGTTACTCCATCTCTCTAACTTTCACGACTCTATGCGAACACAAGTTAGACTAAAACTTACATTGCACGCTCCTCTGTCTCCATTGCCAACACAGACATGGGAGTTTAAAATTCGTTTCCAACCCCAACGAGCTGAGCACTCCGAGTTCTTCCTGATGTTTACTTCCAGCTCCATCAACTCAGTTTCAACATGATCTGAAACATTGAAAATAAACATTAACAAAAGAAAAAAAAACCACGATATCTGTATATTCCACATTAGTAATTTTACTTATTACAATATAAATTAATCGACAATTTAATTTTTTTTAAATTACCAAACACTGAATCACCAAAGGGTGCAGGGATTAGGTTAGGCCTACATGCTGCGCGGAGTCATTTAGTCGTCGGATATCGCACCTATATAAGCACTTTAATTTATAGATCTATATCCCATAACGCCAGTATACAATTTTCTTTCAAATTCGATGAACAGAATTGCGGTATACATTGATATACTATAGGCCTGTATATCTATGTATTTTAAAAGCATATAGGCCTAATAATTAGTGTGCTCCATCAGTACAGAAGAATCAGATTACTAAGCTCTTCTTCATTCTTTTTGCTGACAATTAATAATCTTTCAACATGGTGTCCTTGACGGTTTTTTTATTTGTCTATCCCAATCTTCCTTTTTTTTTTTTTTTTTTTGCATTTTCATTTTTTAGGTTCCACTATATTTCCCCCCCCCCCCCCCCGGGGCCTTTTTAATTTCGACGTCAATGCTCTCTTCTTTTTCTCTTTCTGAATTCTGTTGCATAAAGCAAAAAAACAAAACGACCATTAAATGACGGTAATTAACTTGGTAATAATAAAACAAAATTATATACCGGTAACGCTTTTATTTCTGAGCTTGGTGTCTCGCTAGATGCGACCACATCTTACGAGTTTACTCGCTAATAGAGGTAAATTTAGATTCCTTTGAGGCTGTTTAAGTCTGCGTGTAATTCTATTTCTGGAGGGCTCGAATACATGTGATAATACCCCGCGTATTTAGGCATATTTGAAATAAAAATACACTTCTTCAACTTCCTTGATTGCACATGGGCATCAAGATGCTTGGAACGTCAAAGGCGAACAGATTATCAGGATTACTCTTTGTGTTTGCATTCTTACGAACTTTGCCTAAACACGTATGCAAGGTAAATTAGTTTAAGACGCTCTGGCTACCTCAATAGCCTACGCATCTTGTAGCCTAAATGTTTAGACAGAGCAGCTGTAACCAAATAAAGACCTTCGGGTCGAGGTCTATGAGCTTAAATTTAGAACCGTTTCCGGGCTAGGGAAATCGTTACATTTGTATGACGTCAATTTGTCCACCAGCTGCATTTGAATTAACCCACGGTTTAGGCCACTCTCAGTCTAGGACAATGTGTGTAACAACTGTCATGGCTGTCTAAACAGAGGAAGTCTTACCTTTAGCTTCGCCCCATCCCATAATCCAGCACTCCTCCCATTCTCTGTGGATCTTTTCTTTCTCTGGTAAGCAGGCATGGCGGACATCGAACCCTGAGACGTCTACTGCTTTAGACAATCTAAGTAGAGCAATATCATTGGGATAGTTGTCGCCATTAACGAAGTCCGGATGCTGAAACATTCAATACAAATCTTTTTATAGTTTGTATGTTCTACATACTTTTACACTTTAAACTCAAAATGTCTTTTGAAATTTTCATTTTAAGCGAAAAGCCTATAAATTAGTCAGTGGAAGCACTACATTATACGACAAATTATATTGTCAAAAAATAAATGTGTTCGGGATGAGAATACATTTTATGTTTGAGATGGTAATTTGTAAAAAAATAATAATTAGTGTTTAAGCGAGTGATATGGGTTTTAAAAAGCCTGGGATTACTATGAAGAAAGAGTGTAGAAAGAATCTCGTTGGCTCCTAGGCACATATGTAGCGACTAACTAGAGCATTGTCTTCAAACTTCGTCCCTCCCCCTAATCTTGTTTTACACCACACATAAACTTAGACACAAACTCGTAGCGCTGTCCCCTCCTCCATCCTCTCCAAGTCGTTAGGTAAATAAAAAGTGTTTGGTGAAAGTGTTAGTTCAAAGTACAGACATATTTGTGCGGATTATCCTTACTTGATGTCGGGGAAACCAAAGAGGGGAATGTACAAAGTAGTCACCTTTGTTCATAAAATGCTTTTTTTTGAAATTAAAAGTGTTGTGATGATTTCTCAATAAAATTTACCTTCACAATATAGTCCACACTTTGTGCGGAGCCATGTTGCCAAAACACAGCTCTCCATTCGTCAGCAGTATTAAAGTCTGGCCTGAAAAACAAAACAAAACAAAAAACAATTGTTTCATTGGTAATCTTCTGCTGAGAGACACTTTAACTGATCAACTAATAAATTCAGTCGTCCTTTTGGTTGCCATCGGGCATATGCAGTAAAAGTGTTCAACACTTGATCTTCGGCTGCTCTGGTGCTGGACTTAATAAGATCATCTAGTTCTAAATGTGATATCTCAAAACTCACCCAGCGACGCAATGCGCAGCAGTGACAACCCACTGGGGATGGATCAGCGTTGCTCCACACACATGCCTCTTGGCCCATGTCAGCTGCAGCGATACCACCCACGGCCACCGTCCACGTTTGGCAGGGAGTCCTCCTACAATCATGCTGGTGACTGATACTCCACATTCTGGGAGATAAACAGAATCACACATAGACTGCAGGAGCTATAATTCGAATTTTTGTTCTCTTTGAATTGTGGAGAGAAAAAATCCACTAATAAACCAGCTTTTTAAAAATTATTTTGTTATTTGAAAGTTAGGAGTCAGTGTTTAAGTTTTCTTGCTTCTTGACTACTTTGTTTTCTGTTTTGGAGTGTCTCTAAGTTAAATGATTTTACTGACACTTGGCTGCTCTAGTTAAGTATGAATATTCATTTATTATAAATCTCACGGATCTATATATTCGCGACTGTTCTAGCCTCTATGTTTTCTTAGTTGAGAGGAGTCCCAATCAAAAGACGCATATTCCATTGTTGGTTTAACGGTAGTCTAACCAATGATAAATAACATTTTACAAAGCTTATATCAACTCATTCTGTCTGTTTGTCAGACTGATGGAAACGTTAAACACGTTACATCCCTCACTTCCCATTTTCGAATCAAGTTGAAACTTGACATTTATTGTCGGAGACAACACATGAATATCAATTAGACAATTTTAAATAGGCTACAGGTATTTCATTGTTTTTAATCGAAAATTGAAAATAAATAACTTTTTTTTTTTCAAAAAGGACTTTTTATATTTCGCCTGTTGTCTTATGTTCTTGTTTGATTTGTAAAAATTCCTTTCAATAAACCCAAATGCTTTGAAATTTCTAAATAATCTCGTCAATATGGGCATTTTATGATAAAGTTCATGTATTGCAATACCTAGATGTTTTGAGTGACATGTCACCCCGTTGTTTTTAAATACTTGGTAATGGAACATGCAATATCTCTGTAGATTTTAATGTTTTCATTGTGTGTAATATTTTTTTATTTACTGTTACGTCGAACTCCTTCCTATTCTTTCAGCTAGAACTATTTTTAGCTAAACATCTCCTTAAAACATATTTTTGCACCTAAAACATCCAGACAAAAAGAGAACAGTTGTGAAACCTGTCTCCTTCACTTCACTCACCTGGAAGATATGGAGGAAAAGTGGTGCTGTTGATTGCTGGGTGTTTGACAGGTAGCGATGCTCTGGAGTGGCTAACTGGTCGAACTTTTTTTGGAGGAACTGGTGGGCCTAACGTCACAATGTCAACCCACCAGCTAGTAGTTGGTCTCGACGTGCTGTGGGTTTGGATTTCCACCACAGGCGTGGTTTGAAGGGATTTCACATCTACACTGACTTCAGCGGTAAGATCCGGTTTATTGTCGGGCACATCGTATCTGTAGTGGAGCCGGTCAGTTTTCAGACGTTGGTTGTTCACCCGCTCTTTCCTAGCTCGGGGTTGAACATGCTTCTGCCGTGTCACCTTTGATCTCCGTCTTAGAAGCGGGCCTAGTGTTCCAATGTACACAGGGAGTTTAGTGATTGTTGTTGGAGGCGGTGCTGTAGTTGTTGTTGTTGTGGTTGTGCTGGTGCTAGTTTGTGGCAGCATGGTTGTTGCTGCTGGTTCTATCTGTTTGCCGTTGTGGTTCCAATAACCACGGCTCGTGCCGGTTCCACGTTGCTTGTACCTTCTCTGGGCATTAGTTCTTGTGGTGGATGGAGATGTGTAAATAGACTTTCGTTTTACGAAAACACGAGAAACTTTCTTTGTCTCTGGTAGCTGGGGCCCTTTCAGGGCGGCTGTCTGATGAGGAGGCTCTTTATTGGATACGGGCTGTGTGGTTTTCAATATGATGTATTCCCCATGACGCCTCACCGGATTCAGACGCCGTCTTCCAGTTTTAAATGCACGACCGTTGCCATTGTGAGATCTGGGATTAAGTTCTAACTGCAGCCTTGGTTCAACATTGTAGTTGTTGTCTTCGACAGTTAAATGTTCTGGTGGTTCTGTTGTAGATGTCATTTCTTCAGTAGTGGTCGTCGTTGTTGTTGTAGTGCTAGGTGTTGTACTTGTAGTCCAATCGTATTTTTGAGTGTTCTCCCATTCATCATGGCGCAGACGTGACTCGCTTTCAGAACTATAGATACGTTGGTCCCCGTGCTCGGTCGTATGCTCAGATTCATCTACGGCTGTGCAGTCATCCCATCTGGACTTCAAGGGCACGCAATTAGTCGCTCTATTAGACCACACTTCGTTACCGGGGCAAGTCATGGCCGCTGCCATTCGATTCCTGACGCAGACAAAGAAAACTCCACAATTTTCTTCATCTCGCACCCACTGTAGGTTTGACCTTTGACACGGAGTTCTCACCTTGTACGTCTGCAGAAGAATCTCGTCCTTGAGCTCGGTGTATTCAGGTGTGCTCTGGTAGCCTTCGATGTCTCCATGAAGGTTTGGATGATCGTACACATTGTACGGAATTCTGTCATTTTTGCTGGGCACTAAATCTAACACTTCTTCTGTAACGACTTCTCTTTCAGAATTGGATAAAATGACATGGGTATTGTCTAAGACCGGTCTGCTACTGCCTGACTTTCTAAGAAACGGTGGCGATTTTCTGACTTTTCCTCTACTTAGTGCAACTTTTCCCTTTTTTAATGATTTGTAATAATTTGGCAAATCGGTTAAATTCGGTGCCTGTTCTGTGGGATATGTTTCTATATGATCATTACTTAGCGGCATGTTAGTAAACTCTCGAGAAGAGTCAGGTCTGAGCTTCCTGCCTCTTAAAGACCTGTATTCCCCGCCATTGAACAAGTCGAGCTTTATTGTCCGATTTTCTTCCACACCATCTCTGACCAAAGTCTTCACATTATTATGACTAGCGGTGGCTACGTGTAAACATTTGTACACCACAAATGCCAAAAGCAAAAGCCGCAAATTTATAATAGTTCTGAATGTTTCATCAATTACTAGGATCAAACTTTTCCTTCTTTGTCTAGGTAAGTTGTACCCAGTATTAATACAATCTGTATATATCTCGTAGTCACTGGTCATCTCTGTCCACTTCATAAGGCAAGTAAGCTTCCCCGATGAAACATTAAAATGGCATTGTTTTTGAAAGTTCAAGTTAACAGATTATCGTCCGTTAAAAAATGATGAGCACATTTTCGCAGATTTTTGTGCGAAAAAAAAAGACAAAAACAAACTTACTGTAAAGTTTGATCTATTATATCCTCAAGTGAATGTAAAACACAATTTTCCAAGAAAATTCCTTATGTTTAAGCGGAGAGCTGCATATGACTGCACATTGGAACGGTCTGACCGAAGCTGAAAGTTGGATCAAGGTTTCCAAGTTGAAGGAGGTATAAAAAAAAGCAACATACAAAATGGTTCCACGAATCCTTGGCTGTGCGAGCTACAAATTGAAAAATGATATTCTTCCAAACACAAACCAGACGGGGGAGTTAACTGCTGAATTCCCTTCGTCATCTGCTATGTTGGACAAAACATTTCAAACGTGAGGCATGCAGCCGCTAAGGATTTAGTTCATTTACGGGCGTCGGGTGCCACGACGTCGTTTTATAACCTAAGGAAGTCTTCCTCTGCCCCCCCCCCCTTTTCCTACGACCCGCTCCCTCCCCCATTTTCCCTATTTCTTGTCAACTTTCTCAACTGCATGACGCAGAGAACGTGTGTAGGATAGAGAGGAAGAGAAACAGGGAGAGGGAGGGGCTATTCAATGAGCGAGAGGAGAGAAGATAGAAACAGCCTGTCCGGCTACTGGTCGATGTCTGTGTTTGCCTCATCAAGAGACTGTTTAGCCAGGCTCATCCAGTCAACAGAGAGAATTCACCTTAATACATCTATATCATCTCAGGAATTAATTTTACTGTTATGTACAAAAATTCCTCCTCCCCTTTCCTTTTTTTATTTTCTGTAAGTCGTAAGTCTATATCGTTAAAGATGTTAACTAAGTCAAAGACAATAGCTCTACAAAAGACATACTGAACAGTACTATCGTAGTATGTGTTTAAGTCTTATTGGATTGCTAATAATTTTAATAAAAGATATTCCTTTAAAAAAAGATAATTATATTATTATAAGCACTATTTAAGTTAACTACACACAATATTGGATGAGAGCATCTTCAAGAAATAAGATTGATTAGGACTTTGTAGTGTTTATTGTAAGTTTTCGAATACTGGAGGGGAAAATTGATTCTGATATTTATTTTTTTTTAAAGAAAAATGTATTACACCAATAAAGTGCATTTATATAAGGTGTTTTTTTTTAGCAGCATGATCAACACATGTGTTTCTGTGTAGGCTTAGTTAAAAAACAACACTTATAATAATAAATCATAGGAACAGACAGACAGCTCAAAAACAATAGCGGGTTTCCCTTAAGGGGAAGCTAAAACGTCAATAGTATTATAGGCAGGGAAATATAGTGCTTGTGTGTAACGTCATTTAGATGTGTTGCTTCCGACGTTCTATGGGAAAGTTTCCGATGCAAATTTTAACATTCCCGAGTGACGACCTTGTAAAGAGTTGGCTTCATAACGTAACAACATAATAGGAGGACCGTGGCGATGTCGTCATACAGGACGAAAGGGAACAAAAAAAAAAAAAAAAGGTGAGCAAAAGACAAAATCTCGAGAGGCGAGTTTAATCTAGTGTGTTCAATTTTTTGTCGTCGTCTTGTGTTGCAATGCTGCGGGCGACCCGTGAGTGTAAATATTGATATGCCGGAGGATTGCAGTCACAAGAGGAAGGGCGGAGCTCCCAAGTTGGCCTTGGCAGTGTTGGCGATGCCAACATTAGATGGTCTGAACCCCATGTCTTTTACTTGTCTATAGTAATACCAGGGAGCCCGCTAGAGGTCGTTGCCATTGACAAGACAATTAAAGGCGTTGAGAAATTTGCGAGGTAAACTTTGTAGAGTGAATACGGCTTTTTGGGTCAACAAGGACGTTCAACAAAGTTTACCACAAACATGGACATGCTAAAAGATGCAAACAAGGGAGACAAATGACATTAATACTAAAACTATGTAAAGGGAGGCAATTGAATAAAATCAAAACAATGCCAACATTATGAAAGTGCTATTGCATAAAGGATATACTTTTAGAAAAGAAAAAGTAGGCCTAACAATATTTTAGAACTTCTTAACTAACTATATTATTATACTATTTTGTTAAACAAGCTGGGGAAAAAATAATATATATTATATGCAGTTATATTTTTAAATGTGCCATTCTTACTCAGATACAAATACAGGATTATGAAAATTTTCTTCAATTCAACATCATATGTTAATAGCCGAACAAGATTGTAAGACGAGAAGTGAAAGTCCGTAAAGATCATACCCATCAGTGGCGTCACCCGGTGTGTCAGCTCAGGGTGACACTCGCCCTCCCACTTCCATCAACATTTCCCAATAAACACCAGCGTTACTTTTGTTGAACCAATACAGTGAGATGATGACCTACTTTCATTGATTGTTACACAAATGACAATGTCAATTGTATTCTAAAATCCCATTGTTTATGACATCTATTCAATTGTTATCGCATATTACTCTGCCAATATTGTTATTGAATATAAGTGCAAGTTTATTAAAATTAGAAACAGACTTTTCATCACTTGAACATGCTTTCTTGTTTATACTTGAGACTGAAACAATATAACATTCTGCTGTGTTATTCAAACATCGACTAACATCTAGTTCAGAAAATGTCCGTTTCCGTTCTCTTTTGTCAGCTAGAGTCCAAGACAATGGAGACTACTCCAAGCCTTTTCCTGTCTCAAAAGGCGTGAAGCAGGGCTGTGTGCTGGCTCCATAGCTCTTCAGCATAATGTTCACCGCCATGCTGAAAGATACCTTTCGCTCAGAAAGCATTGGAGTTGGCATACGAAATCGCACTGATGCAAGTTTATTTAATGCTCAGAGACTCAAGGCAAGGACCAAGGTAAACTACGACTGCATCAGAGACCTGCTATTCGCTGATGACCGTGCCCTAAATGCCGCAAACGAAGAAGACCTTCAAAAGAGCATGTCCCTCTTCACTAATGCCTGCACAAATTTTGGCCTCACCATTAATTTAAAAAAGACTGAAGTGCTGCATCAACCTCCTCCAAATAAAGCTGTCACAGAACCAGACATTCTCATAGATGGCCAGAAATTAGCAAATGTCAAAAAGTTTGTCTATCTGGGAAGCACCATATCATCAAACGCCAACTTCCGTATTGCTCGTGCCAGTGCTGCTTTTGGCAGACTTCAAGAACAAGTGTGGCAACGGAGAGGAATCAGCATATCCACAAAACTGAAATTTTACAGTGCTGTAGTTCTCCCGTCACTCCTAAATGCGTCAGAGTCCTGGACCCTATACTTCCGCCACACCAAAAGCTAAACTCCTTCCATCTAAGCTATCTAAGGAGCATCCATAAGGTGCGTTGGTCCGACCACATACCAGAAACACACATTTTAAAGCTGTCTAACATGCACAGTATAAATGCGACAGTAAAAAGGTCCCAACTTCGATGGGCGGGACATGTAGTCCGCATGCCAGACAATCGCCTTCCCAAGCGACTTCTGTGCGAAGAGTTGTGTGCTGGAAAGCGCTCCCAAGGAGGCCAATACAAGAGCTACAAAGACACTCTCAAGAGCTCCTTCAAGGAATGCGATATCGACATTCACGGCTGGGAAGCACTAGCTCTCGAACGCTCCTCATGGCAAGGAGCTGTGAGTCTTGGAGTCTCAAGATTTGAAGAAAGAAGAGTGACCAGGGAAAAAGAGCGCCGAACCAACAAAAAGAAGCAGGCCTATCTGAAACTGACCTAACCCACCCATGCCACATATGCGACCGGCTTTTTAAAGCGAGGATTGGACTTTACAGCCATCTTCGAGTCCATAGGAAATGAGAAAAGTGCTCATCTTCGACCACGAAGGAGCTATATAGGATGAAATCAAAATGAAAAATGCTGAAAATGTTGGTACTGATCATCAATTTAAAAAATAAATAAATAAAGCTATACGGAAAATAGTGCCTGTTACAATCTGGTGTTTTATGGATTTTGAAATGTATTATGGAATCAGATTTATTATCATCTTAACAAGTGCAAAACCACAGACTTTGTACGATATTTTATTGTTAACAAACTAGAACTGGCATAGGAAAAGATTCAGAATTTACTATTTGAAAACAACAACTAAATGTTAATGTGCACAAACTGACGTACATATAACGATATTTTATTTTAATTTTTTAACACTAGTATTGATGCACTTGTTAAAAAGTATTATGTATAAATCAAATATACTGATCCATTAATCCAAACAATGAAGGAACTTATACAGTGACTTCAATTTAATGACCGAAATAAAGCACATTTGCATTTTATAATGAATGAATCAACAACAAAAGTGAGTGTGTATGTTTGTTTTAATATACAAAACATTTGGCTATATAAATTCATCAAATGACACAAACAATCCATTTCTCTCTCAACAGTCATGCACATTACTGCATACATTTTGAAATCATCAAGCACATCAGCACTATAGCCTTCTTGCTTTTTTAGGTCTGTTTCCATTGTGAGGCAGTCTGGTGGTATCTGTGATGGAAACCACATTTAAACCAGAGAGTTGGAGAGCTTTCAAAGCAGGCTGCAAAGTATTCAAATAATATAATTTACTTTACAACGGTAGCTTAGATAAAAGACAAAGTGTATGCAATGAAATGAATGCCCAGTTAGCAATAAGAAATCAAAAGTTAAAAGGTTCAGTGAATTACTTTAAAAGTGGAAACTAGTGGAAAGTAAATATGTAGTTCAATCAGATATGTTACAAGGAATCCAGAGTATTGCTAATATAAACATCAGATAGATTTCAATGGCTGAAAGAATTTAGTTGACAGAATGGATGGTAGATAAGCAAAGAAGTTTGTGTAAGATCTGAATTGAGGAGAGGGTGTTTCCCATGACTGCTCCATAGAAGAATCAAAGCCAAAGTATTTCAGTCTTAATAGAATTCACAGGTCAAAAAATATGTAGCTTGGTGGAGAGGAGGCATTATAATGCAGGCTATTCTATTGAAAGATAAAAAAAAAGAGGCTCTAATAAAAAAAAAAAATAAAATACATTAACTTTAAAACCAAATTAAATTTCTTTTCAACCAGTGCGTGAAAAAAAAAAAGTTAAAAAAAATCATATTTTTAATGTAGCTAAGCAATAATTCACGATATTTAAAATTTTCAACAAGATGATTGTGTAGGGTCATAAAAAGCTTAAATTGATTATGATACTGAATGGATAAATTTTGTCAAATAGGATTTTTTAAAGTAACACTCCAATTCTGAGATAAAATGTGCAGTGATACATGATTGACCATTTTCAATGTATGTGCAAACAAACATTGAAAATGGTCAAACAAAAAGCATATTTCATTTAAAAAATCAATAGGGTTAAAGACTTTGGCAAGACTTCGATAAAACTTTGGTAAGACCAAAGGTAAAAATTGCACCAGTTTCAAGCATAACATGGATTTTTAAAAGTAGTTTTAGTTTTTGAGATCCAAACATGGAATATGGACAGAGAGCAAAAATACAATGGCTGCTTTTCCCTAAATGGGCTGCTTTAAACTGACTTCTAAACATTGCAATACATGATAACCAAAATGTCTACTACAGGAGTCACTTGTGAGTTTCTTTTTCCTTAGGTAACATTCTTTGTATCCTTATTTTCTTTAAATTCAGAAAAAGTTTTACAAGTAAAATGTTATCAAAATTTTTAAAAAATGTATATAGTATGTTAAAGTATGTCTGTTTTTATTTTAATATTTTAAATGAGCTTTTGTCTGAGAAGAGTCTTACAATTTTCAAATAAAACCTTTTTCTTTTAATGTAAAATTTCATCTTAATTCTAAAGTAAAACCCAACATTTGTGTGTGTATTTTTAGACACAATTTTTCATTTATATAAAAATAAAATTTTCAGTAAACTCCCTGTAGCTTACATTTATTTATGTATATATATATATTTATTTATTGGAGTACAAATTATTTTGAATAATTAGATATTTAAATTAGATATTCAATCAAAACATAAACTACTGACCAGTCTTCCTGGGCCTATTCCTCTTAAACAAACTCGCACAGTTGTGATGTCTTTCTTCAAAACATTCTGTCGAAGACATTCATTTTTGAATAGTGTTATTATCCTTTTACCAAAATCCTATTAAGACCACTATATTGATCCTTATTGGAAATGTATTCTGATTACAAGGACTCTTTTTTTTCAATTAAAAACAACAACATTGCACAAAAGAGAACAGTCACAACAAATGGAGAAATTCATTGAGTAAATCCACTAGAATAGTTTGTAGCAATGGGATTGTACACTAGTCCACAAATTCCACATTATTCCTAATATCCAGTAGTCAGAGTGTAAGGGTGGACTATCTAAAAACTAATACTTTAGTAAGTTTTCAGTTACCTTATTTGTAGAACATGACACTTACTGAGTTCACATACTTTTAAAGGGCAATGGATATCTATATGGGATACAGTTGGTCACTGTCCAATCCAGAGAGAACTAATAAATTATAATCTTTTAACTCTTTTTCTCTCTAATTATTTTCCATGGTCCGACAAAATTTTCAATTTTGCTCATTTGTATTTTAATACCTTGTTATGATTCAACTTCAACAACTTTTTTGTTTGTTATCAGAAAATATTATATTTGGTATAGAATTAAAGGAGAATGCACACCCTTTTTAGATAAAACAAATCGATGTTAATAAAACCAACATTAAATTTTACTTCAAATAATGAAATTCACTAATAAAAACTTACTAACTATGTATAAGTCTCTTTAGAACTAGATCTAGAAAATATTTTTTTATATCAATTGAGCTAAATGTACTTTTTATGATAGTTAATCATATTTTCACAAGACTTAAATGTATAACCATATATCAAACATATAAATGAATTTGTCTCTAGCTCACTATCCCATACATAAAACATACATTATAGAAAACTAGAGCTCTTAACCCTGACTCTTTAAAAACATAATTTTTGGTAAAAACAATAAAATTAAAAAAAAAACAAAAAAAAACTGATTTTTTATTCATTGACGATAATACTGAAAGAATGAGATCAAATTAAAAATTCCAGCGTCGATTAGGAGAGACATAGTTTACAAGGCCGACTTACCCCAGCTAATGCTATAGCAGCAGCTTGAGCAGCAACATTGGTTCCTTTTTTAGCATTCCTAAATCCTACAGTGCCCTGGCAAAGTAAGCAACAAGTAGAGTAAGCATATTAATTAGTGGAGCACAGCTTGGCATTTAAATGACATATTGAATGAAATTGATAAGCTCTATTTGAAGAATAAAACTTTGACAACTAAGAATTTTATTTAATTTATTGTATGTAAATGTAATTGGACAACTTACAGCTGATTCTAGAGATACGACCCTTCCTAGAAAAATGAAAAAGTAAAAATTTGACGAAATCAAATAAATATTAAAAAGAAACAACTTAAGGTCTATTTTAAGAAAATATATTGAAATATAAAGTTAACATGCCGAGTAATACATAATGATAAGCTGACCAACCCTTTTCAAGTAAAAACAGGAGTAAGACAGGGATGTATGCTTTAGCCCTTGATATTTTTGCTAGTGATCGATTGGGTCATGAGACAGACAGTCTTAGATAATTAGAGGACCTGGATTTCGCCGATGACATCTACTGGGATGTCCAAAATGCTCGGACCAAAACTGACCAGACTCTCAGAAATAGCGAAAAAGACTGGACTTCTAATCAACAAAAAGAAAACAGAAGTTATGAGAATCAACAGCAGACAAGAGAACGCAATCATGCTACAGGGAGAGAATATCCTTGATACGGACCACTTCACATATCTGGGAAGCAGAGTTGGTAAAGACGGCAGAGCTGATGATGATATACTAATTCGGATCAATAAAGCTAGGTTTGCCTTTTCAACTCTTCAAACTATCTGACGCTCTAAGGCATTATCTCTACACAAATAGATATGAATCTATAATACAAACGTTAAGTCTGTCCTGCTATATGGTTCAGAAACTTGGAGAGTCACTAAAACAAATATGGAAAAGCTCCAGACCTTTGTTAACAGATGCCTACGCCGGATATTAGGAATTAGGTGGCCAGAAAAGATAACTACTACCGATTTGTGGGAGAGAACTAGACAAAAGCCCATAGCCCAAGACATCACAATACGAAAATGGAGCTGGATAGGACACACCCTGCGAAAACCAGCTATTAATGTAGCAAGGCAGGCACTTGACTGGAACCCACAAGAAAAGAGGAAAGTGGGCAGATCCAAGCAAATCTGGAAGAGGTCAGTCATCAGTGAAGCTGAGGGTACTGGAATGACATGGGAGCAGATGAAGAAAGCTGCTCAGAACCGAGTTCAGTGGAGAGGTGTGGTTGCGCCCCTATTGCTCCCCTGGGAGTGCACAGGATTAAGAAGATAAAGTTAACACTATTTCCTTACCATTGGCTTCTGTTGCTGATAGTATTGTATTGTTATATGTAGCTTTTACATGAACTATGGGAATATCTGAGAATCTGATGCCATTGAATATCTGATTAGGTGTCTCAGATGTTGGAAATGAAGTAGTCCTAAATAAAAACATTGTTTCAGAATAAATTATAAAGTCAGTATTGTAAATTAACTTGTCAAACAACAAAAAAGTTAATTTTTTCTATATCATATATATGCTTATTGAAGTTATTGTTACCTTATTAGCTCCTAGCGCCAACCCCATATCCCCTTCACACACACTTTTTTTTTTATAAAAGGGCCCTTTGACATTTTAAAATTTGAGCCCTAAATACCGGTAGATCATTAGTGTAAGTACCCCAATGATAGTCCAGACTCAAATGGTGCACCATCTTCCTTGCTTGCCACATCTTTCTCTGAAACAACTTGACGGACTTTATCCAAGACAGGATCATATCTCTTCTGTAGCTTTGAGCCTGTTGCTATATAGTGAATAAAAAGAAATTAGGTATTAGATTGAAATTAAGTAAAATTAAAAATTAAAAGTATACTTATAAAACTAATATATATGTATGTATGTATAACCCACATAAAAATAAAAACCGTTTGACCAATCTTGTTAAAATTGGCATAAATGTTCTTTAGATCATGGCAGAGACTGTAGTGTATGTTTAATGTCCCTTCCACAACCAGGGGCTTAAAAAATTTTTTTGATAATAATTTTCTATTAAAGGAATGCATGTTCGAGAGGCTAAGTACACTTGAACTTGGCTTATGAAGGGGCTAAGAGGTTCCACACCCAACTAGAGCAAATTTATGTTTACTGAGCACCTAAAGTAAAAGCAGAATGGAAAACCTTCTCCCAGATACCCCCTCACCTGACTGGTCCACAAATGAGATTGAACCATAGCACTCTGAGCATGCTATAATATAAGCATAAAAGTAAAGTAAAAGTAAGCTCCCCATTCAGACCTTGTTGTCTATAGGGCAGATGATGTAAAGGTCATCTATTTCTTTGGCCTACGGCAAACGAAGGTGTCATGTGGCACAACGACCAACCGCCTTTACTTTTCCCATCTAATGTCAAGTACCCATTAGAGCTGGGTGAACTCAGAGGCGCCAAAAGATCACGAAATTTAAAATCCCACTCTTCATCAGGATTCGAACCCAGAACCCTCGTTTCAGAAGCCAAGCGCTTTAACCGCTCAGCCACCACACCTCCAAGCATGAAAGTAGAACTTTATAAAAGCTAGCTATCATTTAAAGAACAAAACTTTTTAACAAATCGGGTTACCCCATTTTCACAGTATTTTAAATCTGATATAAATACGTCAGCTGGATAACATAAAAGCCTTTCTCTTGATATTCTATTAAGAACAGCTGCTGACCAAGAAAAGTGGAGGGATTTGATTAATGTGAACTATCACAGCATCCCTAGGATGAAAGTCAAGGGATAGATGATGATGACTTTTATGTTTAAAATGTAAAGGGGACCATGTACCATGTTTTATTATTGGTGTTTCATGTACACAAATAGCTTAGTCAACAAAGTTTCTAGACATTGACAATAATGTTCCTAGGAAACATCATGACACAATGGTAATTTTATACTAATAGTAATGACAATCATAAGTTATGTGGCACCAAGAAGTTTGTTGAGGGGTCATCTTTTGTGTTGAATGAATGTGGATAATATATAACATATTATATATCATAATATATGGACAATATGTAGAAAGAACTATTCACATTTGACATTATCATAAGTATGTTAAGTTTTTTAGCCAGGGACTCAGTAGATCTCTAGAATCTAGATGAAAGATCTGTAGACTGACTTTGTCACTTTACTTAAATAAAACTAGTATTACTCTTTAGAACTTCAGATCTAAATCTATATATAATATATATTACATAAAATAACAATATAGAATATAGATAGACAGATAGTAGATAGATCTATAACACTGGGCAACAAAAAAAATTTTTTGGAAAATCGTCCAGGGTTTTTCAGCTGAATTAGACTAATGTTGATGCCCTGAGTCTGAAAATGAGCTTGGTTTCGCTCAATCAGGTCAGAATGTTTTGCTACAGAAACTTTTAAAAAATCGTTTTTTGTAAAAAACAAAATTTTTGCGGCTCACCAGTCGATAAACCCCTGCCGATTTTTTCGGTATTCCTCAATAATTAAAGTCAACACAATTCAATTAATTCAGTTTTTGTTTAGTTTATCAAATTTTATTAGCATAATTGACATAATATGAAGAAAAAGTTCAGGGCATAAATCTGCGTTTCTTAGATTCCCGTGTGTGAGCAGCTGCTGGGTTGTCTCTTTTCAGCGACCAGCAGTAGTCCGCCAGCATGACTGCATCCCACCTCCCCTGGTACCTTTCCTCCATTTGGTGCATGTCCTGATGGAATCTTTCTCCCTGCTCATCGCCCCAAGGTTTTCCGGAAACTTATCCATGTGCGAAAACAAGAAATGCATCTTTATGCTCATCAAACACCCGAGTTCTTGAAAATCCTCAATCATGGTGCTGATGAGCCTTGCGTGGTTTGCTGCCTTAGTGTTCCCCAGGAAGTTGTTCATCACCTGCACAAAGGAGTCCCAGGCGGCGCACTCAAGTGAGTTCATGGAGCTACAGAACTCTGCATCGTTTATGAGCTGCCGTATCTGTGGGCCGTCGAAAATGCCGGCCTTCAGCTTCTCAATAGTTAGTTGAGGAAATGCTCGGCACATGTAGTTGAAGCACCTCCCATCCTTGTCCAGAGCGCGCGTGAACTGTTTCATTAAACCCAACTTTAAGTGTAGTGGTGGGATCAATATCTTCTCCCGGTCAACAGAAGGTTCGTTTATGATGTTTCTCGCCCCAGGTACTAACTGCTCTCGCGCCGGCCACTCTTTCTTTACATAGTGCTGGGCTCTGTCTCGACTGTCCCACATACACATATAGCATGGGTACTTCGTGAACCCAGACTGCTGACCAAGTAAAAAGTTCACCATTTCAAGTCGACGCAGATGATCCATTGGTGTTGCTGATATTGGATTTTTTCGAGCACATACTTCACTGCTTCATATTTCTCTTTGAGAGTCGTGGAGTGCGCAAGCGGGATTGAGGCAAACTGGTTCCCATTGTGGAGGAGCACACACTTCAAAGAACGCTTGCAACTGTCAATAAAGAGTCGCAAATTTCTCGCATCGTATTGAGGACCGCCCAGTTTATCAAGAAGACCGGCGACATCTCGGCAGTACACAAGGTTTTCCTCCTGGCAGAAGTAGTCCATGTACTCCTCATGCCTTCTACGAAAGAAGGTAATACGCGCGTCCTTGTGAAGCAGGTTTTTCTCTTTGAGCCTGGAAGCCAACAGCTCGGAGGAATTCTTCGACAGGCTTAGGTCCCGAACTAGATCATTGAGCTCACATTGTGTGAAGGGCTGCGGACCATATTGTGCTTCATACTCCTCTTCTGTACCACATTTCTCGTCTGAAGTGGTGGCCTCGTCGTCGCTGCCTGGAATCTCTCGGAACGTTGGCACGGGTATTTCTTCGCAATGAGGAACTGGACGACGAGCAGATGGAAGGTCGGGGTACCAGAGGCTGCGCCGATTTTTTCGGTTGATGCCTGCAGTTTTGATGGCACAGAAATAACAATCCGATGCGTGGTCAAATGGCTCCCTCCATACCATCGGAATTCCAAACTTTAGTGATGTTTTCTCGCCTTTCGTCCACCGCCAGAGGTATTCCACGCATGTTTTGCACACCGTGTGCGGTGCCCAAGACTTGTCTTGGTCACCCAGCTTGATTTCAAAGTAAGCCTGGTAGGCATGTTTCACAAATTTTGTGATGTTCATCCTATCAGCTGACAGTGTGTACTCTCCGCAAATGTAGCAGAAAACGTCAGGGTTATTCGTGCATGAACGTCGTGCTGAAGCCATTTTAGATATTAGTTAGATAGTTATTTTTTAGTAAATGAAATAGCAGCAGAGTAAGCCCTATATATACATATTTGTAAATCAGTAGTCTTTGTATCATTTTATGTTATTTTAATATCGGTTCTATTGATCTAAATTAATTTCTATGTTGGTAAGATATCGATGGTGTTTTGTTGTGCGTTTATTACCATTGTGTAGATTGTCAGATAGCTCAAAAATTTGACCTGATTGAGCAAAACCAATGTGATATTCGGACTCAGGACACCAAAATTAGTCTAAATCAGCTGAGAAACCCCCGACGATTTTTTTGGCTGTTGCCCAGTGTAATAGATTACCGTAATCAGATTAGTAGTGAGAAGTAATGACTATTATTAGTCAGACTTAGAATAAAATCGATCTAGGATCTAGTACTTACATTACTTATCATTATAAATAATTATATAGATGTAATTATATAGATCTATTATTATAATTAATATACTTACAAATATTTTTTGCTAACAGATCATAGTGCCTGACAACGCAAGTGAATGGGAACCGCTGCATAAGCTTTAACATGTTAAAATGTTGTCTAGATTTAAAGGACGTGTAAAATCTAGAGATCTAAAATCTAGATGTAGTTTAAGTGCAGCTCTAGAGCTAGAGAAGCCTTGTTCTTCAGCTTGCTAACTTAAAATTTATAAAAGGACATCTTATTGACTTTCGTTTTCGAGTTTATGTACACACGCATTGCTTTCCCTTTGTTTTTGTTAATTATTAATTTCTTTGATTGAAACTGAGATGTTGGCTTAAAACAATCGTTAAAATTGTGTACTTCCAATTCAATATATTTTATAATTTAAATATTAGATTAATATACGTATTTTTTTTTTTTAACATTCGAATCTATAATTTAATAGATACATATTTTGTTTGATCTGTATCCTCTACTAGGGTTTCATTCAAAAGTTCAATCAATTTTCCCTATTCCGGTTTCTTATTTTAAGGAGGACGTTTGTCTTTGAGGTCAATCACGTCTTACTTGGAAAATGTTTAGAATAGCAGTTAGAGCTTCAAGTGCATTGAATAATGCAGCCAGACAATGTCTTAAAGAACAATCAAAGGGTATTAATGTATATTAGTATAATCTAGATCTTCATTTTTTATTTTAAAATTTTATTGTTGTAAGCAACTTTAGTTTTTGTTTTTTTTTAGTCGTAGTACTACTAGTTAGTAGTACCTTTCCGGGAACTTTCCCTTTACTAAAGTCGGCTTTACTTAACTGTCTTAAAGTTAAGGCTAAGTGTCTTAGTCTTAAGACCAACATGATACATCATTATTATTATCATTATTGATATTATTGTTGATATATGATGTAAGACTAATGCTTAATGTTGCGTGAGAATAAGTTCCCTTAGCTTAGCGGATTAGGAAGTGTGTGTTGTTCTTTATCTAATATGGTTAATTAAAGTCTGTGTATGTTTTGTAAATCGGTCTTGTCGTTTATCTATTTCTATTTGTATTTATGACTATATTAACATGGTGGCAGCAAAAACATTTTCATTAAGTAAGAATTGTTCTAAGTTTCATTTTCCAATAAGTGGAGTAGATCTTGTTTTATTAAATAGTGCCAGAAATTTTGTTAAATCCACCAACAGAGTTGAATGTGGTAGACGGTAATAATTCTGAAAATTACCGTATATGGCGAAGACAAACAGAGATTTCCCCCCTAGAGTCAAGCGCCGACAAGAAACGGAAATGTGAAAGAAAGGCCATTATCCTTCTTTGTGCAGGAGCACAAGTTCTAGAAGTATGTGATCATTTTATTTATGAAGACCATGAAGATAGCAATGATCCAGACATATTGTTACAAAAGCTACATGAATACTGTCATCCAAGGAAGAACGAAGTACTTGAAGCTTATAGGTTCTGGAATATGACTCGTATCTCTTCATATGATTTGTTTATTACTAGTTTAAGGACACAGGCTGAGAAGTGCAATTTTAAAGACAAAGATCGAATGATAAGAGATAAACTAGTTTTTTCTGCTAATCAACGTTTACAAGAGAAACTAATAATAATTTGTTCAGATTTGACACTAGAAAAAGCTATTGAAATCTTCCAGGTCTACAAACAAACGTCCAATATTCTCAAGGAAATAAATAAAGAGTCTAGTCAAACTGATTATGTTCTGAAGCTTGAAGAAGCAGATAGCCACAAAGCTCCACAAAGAAAATTTATCAAGGACTGCAAATTTTGTGGAGGCGGACGTGAATATAACAGACAGTCTTGCCCAGCTTGGGGAAAAACTTGTATCAATTGGCAAATGATTAACCACTTTGCAGTGAAATGCAAAGAATGTAATGTAAAGAATGCTACACATGTCATAGACTGAAACATTTTTCGTCCCAGTGTACGAGACGGTATCATAAACAAAGTGAACATGTTGCCGTGAAGAATTTGAAAAGATTCCGAGATGAAGGTGTTTCAGAAACAGACCACAAGAAGGTACCACCACCTCACCGTGACAATGAATGGAAAGGAGACATTACTGAAACCCAGGAGTCTGAGGGATGCTTTGATAATGAAGGAGAATTGCTGAAAACTGTGAACTATTATCTAACCATTCAGATGGATGGCTCTGCTGATTATATTGACACAGATACTTTGACATTTATTTTGGATTTTTTTTTCTATCATACTTGTTTTTTTTTCTTTAAATCATGACTAATATATATGTAATATTATTGCTTGAAAAAAAGGGAAGATATGTGGTTTCATTTTATAGTTATAGAATATAATATGCGATCAGGTGTGTAATGTTATTTTTGTAGAGAAAGAAGGATGTTGATATATGATGTAATGTTGCGTGAGAGTTAGTTCCCTTAGCAGATTAGGCAGTGTGTGTTGCTGTTCATTATCTAATATGGTTGAATAAAGCCTGTGTATGTTTTGTAAATCGGCCTTGTCGTTTATCTATTTCTCAGGGTTCGTGCGGCCTCCTGATTCTTCAGGAGCTCCTGGAAATCTCCTGAAATTGCAAAATATACAAAAAAGCCCTGGAAATATCCTGAAATTATAAAAAATCTCCTGAAAAATAGACAAAATTCTCTCTTTGGGTGTCATTTAATATGAAAAATGCTGATCCTACCTGCGATTAAGGAAAAAAAAAGCATTGTCGGCTTTCATTTAATAAAAATGTAATAATATGGCAAATTCAAAACTAAAACAGAAGTTCTATTACTTTGTTTACTTTAATAGTCACTGGCATATATAGATGTATGTATTCTGTCTATCTCGATCTCTTAAAAAAAATAAATCTAGATGTAGAGTCTAGATCTAGACTAGTCAACATAGATCTAGAATTAAAATGAAATTGCTAGATCTACTTTATATAAAGTCTAGATTTAAATCTAGAAAGACTTGATATTAAAATTAGAATGAAATTGCTAGTAGTATAGTAAATCTATACAGTTATAATACAGTTATACAGTATACTGACTATACTTAGACTAGTCTATAGTAGACAGTATAGCATATAGACTTAGACTATAGATAGTATTACATAGAGTAGACTATTTTATATATCTAGATCTAAGTTAAGATCATTTTGGATTTAGACTTAGATCTATGATTATTGATTAATTTAAATTGATATTAAAATTTTAAATTAAGACTAGACCTAGATTTAGACCGTAAATCTAGATTAGATCTAGGCTAGTAGAATGTCTAACTTAAGTCTTAAGTTAAGAGGAATGATTGTGGAATGATTTCAGACTTAGATTGTTAGATGTATATAGGCTCATTTTAGAGACTTCTAAGACAGTACTACACCTGTACTAATCTAGTCACTAGTGACTCTAGAATCTATCATCTTATCTTATATAATACAGACGTTACTTCAAAAAAGAAGATGATTACGTCCTACGCGTCATGCATATTAATCAATGACTTAAATTCTGCCAAGTCACTGGTTTTCCTAGCTAGCTCAGGCAACCCATTCCATGCTCTAATAGCACTAGGGAAGAAGGAGTATTTGTACAAATTTGTCCTAGCATATGGGACGAGGAATGTGCCTTTATCTTTGTGTCTTTCAGAGTATTTTATTAAATTTTGTTTTTGTATTTGAAGATTATGGTTCAGTGTTTTATGTATAATTGCTACTTTACTTTTGAGTCTTCTGTCCTGAAGGTTTTCTAAATTTAGTGATTTTACTATAGGTGTTACTCTAGTCAAATGTGAATATTCATTTGTTATGAATCTCACTGCTCTATGTTGTGTCTGTTCCAGTTTCTTAATGTTTTCTTGAGTTGAGGGGTCCCAAACGGAGGATGCATATTCTATTATTGGCCTAACCAAGGTTAAATAACATTTTAGTTTTATGTTCTTATTTGATTTATAGAAATTTCTTTTAATAAATCCTAATGCTTTGTTTGATTTTTTTATAGTTTCATCAATATGTGGATTTCATGACAGTTTTTCATTTATTATAACACCTAGGTATTTTGCGTTTTTAGTCTGTGTTACTGGTTTGCCATGAATAAGATAAGTGGAATTAATTTGTTTTAGTTTTTTTGTTACTCTTAACAACTGACATTTTTCTGGGTGGAAAGACATGCTCCAATTTGATTCCCATTTCTGTAATTCATCTAATTCTCTTTGTAAAATATCTGTGTCTTGTGTTGTTTTTATTGTTCTATATATTATCTAGATCTAGTTAACTAGTAAGTACAGTCTTAGACGTAGTCAAGTTAGTCTATAAATGTAAGACTGTAACTGTTGCACGACTCAGTGTCACTATCAGTGACTAGCTATACAGCTATAGTATCTATATTGACTATATATATATATATATATATACTTAGTCTTAGTTACATGGTATGTTAAGTGACTTAGACTTAAATTTAGTTACATAGTGAGTTAGATTTAGAATTCTAGATCTGTATATTATAATAATTATATACTAGTCTGTCTAGACTCTATAGATTCTATATATACTAGATTTTACTACATATCAATCTAATATAGATACAATCTATCATCTAGTAATAAGTCTAGTACTAGTCTATAGATCTACTCGTCTATTCTAGCCTACATAGCCTGGCCTTGAGTAAAGATCTAAATCTAGATATAATCTAGACTAGATTTAAATTGAGGACTAGATCTAGCTACAAAATTAGTTTTATACAATTTTATTGTTAGTTTCATAAAATTTTATTTTATAGATAATGATATTAGAATAAATCAATTTATTAAAAAAAACAACTGAAGTTTCCACTATCAGACCTTACGATCTATGGGGCAGATGATGTTATCGTCATTGTTACGTTCCTTTCTAAGAATTACTCTTTGACAGTACATTAACGCTAAAACAACAACGTATTCGTTTAGAACTCATTTAATTTCCATGAACACTATAACACTATTTCGTTTCTATTCCTCCATTTTGGTTCTCTTCTCCTTTCAACACGCATTCGCACCATTTCACATTTACACTAACATGCGCACGTAACAGTCATCTGTTTCTATGACCAACCATTAACATGCAGGGTGTTATGTCCCGAAGTTCAAAATCCCAGTCTTCACTGAGATTTGAACCGAGAACCCCAGATTCCAAAGCCAAGCTCTTAACCACTAAGCCACCACAACCCTAATTTAGATTTTAGTTAGATAATATAGATCTAGATGTCTAGCTAAACTCTATCTCTGAGTACTCTCAACTCTATAAATTGAATTGAATTGATATTGATAGTGTGTTATACATTGCAATTTGTTTTTAGAGATTTTTATTAATTCCTAATGCTGACTAAGAAAAGCAATATATATATATAGAGAGAGAGAGAGAGTAGTGCTAATAGGGTTATTAGTTTACCAGTGTTTTTTCCTCAACCAATCAGTTACTTTTGAATTTGCTAATTTGAAAAAAAAAAACTTGTAATTTTATACATATGTTGGTTCTTATGTTTATTACTAAATATATAGTTCGCATCACATTTTTTACGTTCCTGAAATGAAATATTTTCTCCTGGAAATCTCCTGAAATCCTAATCTCAGAATGGTGGGGGAACCCTGAATTTTCTACTTGTATTTATGAGTATATTAACAATTATGATCATACAATGATAGAATCTAGACGACATAGTCATAGCCTATGGGACAAGTGTACTAAGTCTAACTAAATTAGAATATAGATGATAGATCTAAGTCTATTACAAATATCAATGCCCCAGCCCAAGCTAGCAAGGAAATGTCAATAAGTAACAAGCCTTGTCTTTTAGTTTTAGTAACTGCCCTAACAATGTCAATGAATAACATTAGATCTAGAGACTAAAACTAAAGTCCAGCATCTAGATCTAATAAGCCTAACTAGACACTTTTTTTAGTTTTGAAAAAAATTCCTTTTTACAGCTTGCAAATTCTTCATTGGAAAAAACAAAAACTGGACAAGGTTCTCAAAAACGGTTCTAAAAAATACTCTTGAATGATTTTTACTATCAAGACTAGACTAGATTGTATACTAGATCTAGAAATAGTATAAATATATGAATATTATATGATCTAAAGTGTGACATATATCTTTGCCTAAGGCTAACACTAAGCCTAAGTGATGGTATTAGTACTATTAGTATTAAATGTTTAGATTATCAACACTCTTTTGTTTCATTGCATTGTTGGCCTGTGTTCAGTTTGTTAGTTAGAATTAGTTGTTACCTCTTCCTGAACATAGTCAACATGCTACTCAAGAGTTTAACAAACTAATATATTTATAATCAATTATATATTATTGTATAATATTAGATATCTACTAAATCTAGGTATATATATATATAAATATGATTATATCTAAATCTAGAACTATAAAAATAGATCTAGATACAAGAATTAAACTAAATCTATCTAAATTCATTCAAGATCTAATTACACTCTAAACTTTAGGCTGCTATCCTGTCAGATCTAGATTTAAAAAAAAAAAAATATATACTTATGAACATTGAATAGGCAGGTCCAATATCCAACTTTTGGTAGTCTCTTCAAATGGTTTTCAAATGTAGTGTGTTGAATGTTAAAATTGTTTAATTTAAATTTTATCTATATTGTTAACGATAAACGTGATAAGATCAAAGGATTAACAAATGTTTCTTTTAATAGTAGTAGTACTTAAATTTAACCATTTCATTAATTGTTCAGTGATATGTTGTTTTCATTCAAATTTTAGGCCATTTTTTTTTTACCTTTGATCGTTGGTAATTATACTAGGAAAAGTCTTCTATTCTTTTCCTAGTCATGTAAAATTCTTAACCTTTTTTTTTTATATAGTAAACAAACTTAGATTTTTTGTTTTTTTAAACATATTTTAGTTGTTACTGCTGTTCGCTATAGCCATGGGAAGCAAGAGACAGATGAAGAATTTGACACTAGATATCTCAATTACTTGAATCGTCCTGATCTAGATGGGTGGATGCTTAGAAAAGCAATGAATGATCTTACTGTAAGTAACATTTTAAGGTCAAATCTTAATTTGCTTCATGAAACAATAATGTGAAAACTTTTCCTGGCATTATCTTAAACATTTGCATTCAATATTTCAGGGTGAAGATCTAGTACCGGAACCAAAAATTATCATTGCAGCTCTAACAGCTTGTAGACGTTTGAATGACTACTCACTAGCAGTCAGGTATCTGGAGTCTATTCAGGTGATTAAGCAGTTGTTTGAAATACATCTTGTTACTTATAATACTTAATGTGAAATATAGTACTACAATTTAAAGAGGGTGTCATGTAGCCACTCAATGACCAACTGCCTTTACTTTTCCCTAACTTATGTCTAGTACCCACTAGAGCTGGGTGGCTAAGAGGTGCCCAAAGATCCCAAAATTAAAAATCCCAGTCTTCACCAGTATTCAAATCTGGAACCCCCCTCGGTTCAGAAGTTAGATGCTTTACCACTCAGCTACAGTGCCTTTGTTAATTATTTTCTAGAAAAAAAAGGAACATTTGATAGCTTTTAAAAAAACTATTATGCTGTTACAATCCATTTTTACTGTTAGTTATTTAATGATGCTGATTGGTTAATCATAGAGTTAACTATTGATAAAGAAAATGAAATGGCTAGGTCTCATTCAGAATTAAGACTAAAATATGGAATTAATTATGAAGAAAGATGTAATGATGATGCTTGAGAAATGTTGAAAGCCCAATTTTTTAAAATATTTAAACTCTACTCAATCCAAGTACAATGTTGCAGTTGAAAATGGAAAAAAAAAAAAAAAGAAAGTGTTTTTTAATTGGAGATTGATGTCTGTGTATAGCAGTAGAATAAACTTTCAATGACTTTTCCAGACAATTGATTTTGTACAATGGGACACACTTTTGTTAAGTGCTTATTAAGTGTCTAATTCAATAAGATTTGGTTGTAGGTATTGTTACTATCTTTTTTTACATTTTAATATTTCTTCTGATGATGATTTTGAATCTATATTTATTTAAAAAAATTTTGTATTAGTGGAAATGTGGCAATGACAAGAAAAAAATCTGGCCATGGATCCTTCAAGAAATCAAACCAACTTTAACTGAGTTGGGTATTTTGACACCAGAAGAAATGGGTTATGACAAACCAGAGTTGGCTTTAAAGAGTGTTTTTGACATGTAGAATAAAGACAGGTTTGTTCTTTTTTTTTTTTTTTTTTTAACATAGCAATTTATACTATTAGATTCTTAGTTTTCTTGATTGTTATAATCAATTTAATTAATTAAAATAGTTATAGATATATGATGACTTTTCAGTGTGAATTTTTTTTTTTTTGGGATTTGACAGAGTCCTGTTTGTAAATTTATGGAATCAAGTACTTCAGGATTGGATGATTAAAAGATGTGTTATATGATTTCCAGACAGCCAATGTTGTATCATGTGTCAATAAATAGTTTAAAAATGGTCTTGTTGTATACTTAAGTTTAACTAATAAAAATGTGTTGCTAATGTTGTTCCAGTTTATTCATTCCTTTTTTTTATTGTCCTAGCAAATTATCATACAAGTCATAAAACTACCAACACATGGAAGTTCAAAAATCATGTCTAAATAAAATATTTTTCTAACTTTATTGTTTTTGGGTGAACAAATTTAAAACTAAAATTTATGTGGCTTCTCATTTTTTTTGTATTTGCTATTGATTTTAATTCATTTAAAGTTTTATTGGTTCTTAGCATTTATGCATGTTCTTTACCAAAAATATTTTAACGTGAATGTTGCTAATTATGACAGTTGAAGCACTATAATCTTTATAAAAACGAATAGTTTTTTTAATTCTAGCACCTTAAGATTTTCAAGTACAAATGTGTTTTGAATTCACATGAACATGATGTTAGTCTTGGATCAAAATGGTATGTTTAGCTAAGCTAATATCACTGTTTCCCAAACTGTTTTTAGCAAGGGCTGACTTGGTCTTCGAAGATCCAAAAACTGAAGCAATTAATTTGAAATTTAATTTAATTTTAAAATGAATGCAGAACAGAATAATTGATTTTATTTGCTCTTCTTGGAAACAGAAAAATAATAAAACAATGTCACTATGAATTCTGAACGGCTCTAAATTTGACTATATTTTGAAACAAAGATCAACCATTAAATAATTTCTGGTTGAGCTTGTCTAGAGAATACCACAATTTTCTATAACAAAGTATCATTATTTTACTTCCATTTTCTACAATCTATTTGTGCTAAGCAGCATTTTATGTTGAAGTGAAAGACAAGATAAATTAACAGGCTTGACACCAGATATTGGAACTCAGTTTATCAATATCATGCCTGATACCAAGAAGTTCTCAAAGACTGAATGCCATCAAAGTATCATACCTTAATTTTTGTAATGCTTATATCTGAATTTATTATACTTTTATATTTGAAATTAAATAATAATACCAAATTTAGAATGTTTTAATTATTTAAACAAACATGAAATAATTCAACCTAAAAACAGTGTTCGCTCAATTATCAGAATATATTAAGTGTTACAAAATACAGAAAAAGTTTGGGAAACACTGAGTTTGGGAAATACATAACAAGGTTACCAAATTGCAATTTCTCTTTTTAGGTTAAAGAAGTCTCTAAACTATAAGACGCCAGCGAGACTTGTTAACTAGGCCATGGAATCTCCATATTGATCTATCAAACAAAGCATTAGTGTTTATTAAAATCAAATAAGAACATAAAACTAAAATGTTATTTAACCTTGGTTAGGTCAATAATAGAATATGCATCCTCTGTTTTGGACCCCTCAAGAAAACATTAAGAAACTGGAACAGACACAAAATAGATCAGTGAGATTCATAACAAACGAATGTTCACGTTTGATTAGAGAAACTTTAATAGAATCCCTAAATTTAGAAAGCTTTTAGGATCGAAGACTTAAAAGTAAAGTATCAATTATGCATAAAACTCTAAACTATTATCTTCAAATCCAAAAAAATTTTATGAAATACTCAGACACAAAGACAAAGTCGCATTCCTCGTTCCATATGCTAGGACAAATCTGTACAAATGCTCCTTCTTCCCAGCGCTATTAGAGCATGGAATGGGTTGCCTGGGCTAGCCAGTAAAACCAATGATTTAGCAGAATTTAGGTCATTGGTTAATATGCATGACTAAATACATTACGCGTAGGACGTAATCATCTTTTTTGAAGTAACGTCCGTATTTTTAGAGGCCTAGGATAAGATTTCCAAGGTTATTACTCTAATTGTCCATAAAAATAATAAATTTCTTGCCGATGAATATCGGTGGGAACAAGAAAATAAAAGTTTAGACCAGTAGCTCGTTGCCACATCACGTGTGAACGTCGTGGTCTAAACTGTCCACATATGTGACGTTGCAGTGTTCAGGCCTTCTATAACTGCTGGTCTCGATACTACTGAGACCTAGATCTACATTGAATCTACTCAAAGCATTATCTTATAAAATACAGACGTTACTTCAAAAAAGATGATGATTAGGCCTACGTCCTACGAGTGTTCCTAGGTCAATCTAGTCATACATGTTGACCAATGACTTAAATTCTGCCAAGTCATTAGTTTTCGGGAGAAAAAAACATTTTCAACCACAGCACTCCCTGCCCTAAAAGTAACTAGTGTTAGACACCTTGTTTATAGATTAGTTATTTAGCGACGCACCATAGAAGACCTATATTGAACGGGACTAGTGAAGTTTGGGATATTTTGTGTTAGAGACCGGAAAATCAGTTAGCGATAGAATTCTCTAGGGTAAAGACGTGTTTAGTTGACAGAGACTTTTACTGTGGCCTTTTATTAGAATAAATATAGTATGAACTGTTCATCAGAGTTGACTACATCTCCTTACTCGTTAAATCGATCGTCTTGTTTATTCTGTATTGTTGATCAACTACACTGAATACACCCGAACAATAAAACTCAAACGCTTGCAGAGTAATTAATTGAAATTCAAGTCATCTAGAGTTGACCTCAAGACAGACTGAACAAGTACATCACAGTGGCGACTTCGAAGCCGAACCTTGAACCGGACCTCGAAGCTGAACGTTTGCTCAGGTGAGGGTCGTGCACTCGAAGATATAAAGTTTCATCGGAGTACTGCTGAACACAGCATCATCGCAGAGTGACTTTGTTTAGGCTATGTCGTCAGTTCTACATGCAGTCGTCGCCTGCTCGATCGTACGTTCAGCGAGCCGTTAACTCAGGGTGACCTTCGTCAGGACAGTGATCGTCTCAACGTCTGGTCTACTCAACGAATATATTATCAACGCCTGATCTTCGTATGCTGAATCGACCTACAGCCAGAGGAACCGTTCATTCATAACGGGTGAGAGATTGTCAGTAAACCTGTTGGCCATATTTTGTCTTCGCTTGCGAAAACAGTCGTAGGAGCCACATAGTCATATCAAGGTTTACCTCGGCAGTTGAGAAGGACAGTTTGCCCGCTGTCAGGAGTATTGTGAGTACTACAAGTTTGTTAGCTAACTAAATCGCTCTGTCTTACCCTTTGAGAGATTCTTGTGGAGCAGTTTGCTCATTGAACCGGTTGCTTGCCACTAGTATAACGGTCACTGCATTTAACCTTTGGAAGGTTAATGAATTCGTATTTATCGTTGCTGAACATTGATCTATTTATTATATGTTGGTCTAGACCATATCTAGACTTTCTAGTGTTGAAGTAGTGGAAACAGCTACATCCACTTATTTTTTTTGGTGAAAACCGTTAATCGTATAACGGAACGTCGTCGGAGGTGACCTTGGTCTCACCTAGTCTACATTGGACATTACGGACATTTTGGTCTAGTGAAGCAGCATACAGCAGCAGACTTCGTCGTACTACCAGATTAGCAGCAGAAGCAGTGAACTATTTTAGAGAACCGTTATTCGTCAGCCCAGATCAAGTCATCGTCAAGAAAGTCGTTATTCGCCCGCCCAGATCAAGTCATCGTCAAGAAATTCGTTATTCGTCAGTCGCCCAGATCAAGTTGCCGTCAAGACTGTTATTTGTCAGTAGTCGTCTACGCAAATCAAGTCGTCGCAAGGAGAACCGTTAACCTATTCGTCAGTAACTGTTTACACAAAGTCGTCGGAACTACACATACGGTCATCATCAGTCGTCTAAGAAACTGAAACATTTTGCTGTGGCATATCAAGACATCTGGGGCATTACGTGGAATACTCGACACGGAATGTATCCACTGGCAGCACCGGAGAACACAGTCAGAACTGGAAGAGAGGCAGTGGAATTTGCTGTAGACGTAGATCTATCATATTCGGGAATCCGAGCATAGGGATCTTTCTTATCGAAGCTAAGTGCCATTTTTCTTATTAGTATATGTTTAGATTGCCCTTAGAAATAGATTTTGTCTAAATTTGGTACGTTAGCCTGAGTAAAATCAGGTGGTGCGCCTTAAACCGTCGGGGAAAGACGTAATTTAGATGAAAAGCTATATTATACGTTTAGGATAGTGATTGTTTTTGTTTGTGTAAACGTCATATCCGTTGTTGCTTGGTTACTTCGTGACGTTATAAATGTATGCCATATTGTCATATCCTAACCCATAGCGATAGTTTCATTTAATTATTTCATTTGTGTATATTATAATATATTATTTATTTTGTATTAATTTAATTAGATCTGTTATTTTTCCACTTAATGATAGAAAGTACAGGTAAGATTCTTTTATTGTGAATCAGACTAAAATACATTTTTAGTTTGAGCGGTTAAAATCAAATATGATTTTGCCATGAGAATAATGCCGAAACTGGCATAGTAGTCAAACAATTGTCGTCTGGCTAATTTTAGATCCACAAATTCTTGTACATTTCGTTTGTACATCTACTGATCTAGACTCTAATTTTAAATATTAATTTCAAAGATGAATGAAGGTAGTATATTCTAGATATATATCTTGTTAAAGATGTATTTGGTACATATTGTATGGACATATTTATTTCATATGGTTAAATAGAACCATAATTTCTGGATTAGAACTATATCTATCTAATCTAGACTCTAGACTTAGACACTTCAGACTTCAAAGTTCAGTCATATCAAATTTGAAATTGGTCATAGTTATTCATACTCATAGTCATAGTGCTCTTGGTAACTCTGGATCTAAATGGTACCATTATATTTACTATAATATATTAGATTTAAATTTGTGTGACATTAATATACAGATTTGAATATAACTCAGACTAGATTTACTCATTTACTGAATCTATAGAGTATAACACTTAAAACTTGTATAAAATTGTGAAAAAAACTTAAATATAAAATAAGTTTAAAGTATAGCCATAACCAATATAGGCTAAGTAAAAAAATATATAGAAATTTGGGTGAAAATATAATACAATGGTTACATCCTCATATGCGGACGTTAAGGAGGTTAAGGAAGCAGCTATTCAGGATGGAAAGGCCATGGAGTTAAAAGGAAAGGACTTGGCAGCTTATGTACTGTAAGTTGTGAGGAAAGAAATGGAACGTCAAGATAAAATAAGAAAGGAAAAAGAAGAGATAGAGAGACAGAAAGAAGAAAAAAGACAAGAGATAGAGAGACAAGAAGAACGTCAAAGACAAGAGATAGAAAGACAAGATAGGATCAGAAAGGAAGAATATGGGAAGCAAAAAGAGGACCAAGAAAGGCAAGACAAAGAGAAAGAAAAAACCAGAGAGCATGAGGCTAAAATGGAGAAGA
This sequence comes from Biomphalaria pfeifferi, assembly GCA_030265305.1. NCBI lineage: Eukaryota > Metazoa > Mollusca > Gastropoda > Planorbidae > Biomphalaria > Biomphalaria pfeifferi. The sequence continues at coordinate 1,452,126 of JASAOG010000165.1, forward strand.
TGAGATTGGATGCAGCACAAGCCAGAGCTCAAACTGCACAGACAACTCAAGGCAAATAATTCAAATAATGCTACCACACAAAGAGACAACCCTAATTTGCAAACATTGCTAAAGAGGAAGATACAAAGTTTTGATGAACAGAAGGATGACATTGGTGATTTTCTGAAAAGATATGAGGCAAAAATGTCTACATTTAATATGCCAGAGGAAGAATGGTTTGAAATACTGATAGACTTCGTTCATGGTCAAGCTTTAACAATATGCCAAAATCATGACCATCATATTGATGATAGCTATCAAGTCTTGAAAAGAGAGTTGTTGAATGCCTATGGTCATAATGCTACAACTTTCAGAAAAAAATACTTTAACAATATACCATCATTAGAAGTAGAACCCCAAACTACCATTAATATGGAGAAAGATTTTTTCAATAAATGGGTAAAGTTTGAAAAAGTGGTAAATTCTTATGAGGGATTAAAATTTTTTATTCTAGTGGATAACTTTGTGAATAAATATGATCCCCAATTACAATCTTTTATTAGAGAATGAAACCCAAAAACTACAGATGAAATAACAGAGATAATGAGAGTATACAAAAATGCCTATCCAAATAAACCATTTTCTGATAGGGATAAGAGCAAAGTAGATTTAATAGGATACACCTAAGAGAATGTGGATAGAAGTAGAAATAGAAGCAGATCAAATAGTGGAATGGAAATATGGTGAAATAACCTGTTTTAAATGTCAAGGAAAAGGTCACATAGCATCTAACTGTAGAAGAGGGAATAGTAGGTCTGGAAGTAGAAATAGATACACTGAACAAAATAACAGTAGATATAGGAGTAGAGATAGGAATGACAGGGGAAATTATAGAAATAGGAGTTACAGTAGGGAATACAAAAATAAAGGTACAGATAGGGTATATTTCATGGAAGGAAATAGGAACAATTTTGCAGTGTACACAGGGTTTGTAGATAGAATTCCGGTGGAATTAATCAGAGATTCAGGTTGTAACACTTTGGCAGTGAAAACTAAATTTGTCAAACCTCATTGGTATAAAGGGTTTACTAGGAAAGTAGAATTAGCAGATGGCACCATAAGGGAATTTAAAGCTATAAGGGTATACATTGAAACTCCATTTTTCACTGGTTATTGTGATGGCATTGCAATACCAGAAATGAGATATGATATGTTAGTAGGAAACATAAGAGGAGTAAAAGAATGTTCAAGAAAAGAATTAGAAGACTGGCAAAACAAATACAAAAACATACATAAGACAGAATAATGAAAACATAGAAACACAAAATATAACAAGTGTGGTAATAACAAGATCAATGGATAAACAAGATGAGAAACAGGAAAATACAGTAAATGTAATAAATAATGATGAAGAAAAAGAAAACAGTAATGTTATACAAAAAGAAAATACAGATGTTAAGGAAAGAGAGATAGAAAATGAAACACAAATTAGTCCTGAAACACAAATATTTCAAAGTGAAAAAGAAACAATACCCAAACTTGCATTAGAACAAATGAATGACAATATTATTGGGAAAATATATTCAAGAATATCAGATAAAAACAATAATAATCCAATGGAGAAATTTTGTATAGAAAATAGAAAATAAAATATTATTTAGACAAACAAGTAATGATAACAAAAAAATAAAACAACTTGTCTTACCACAAAAATATTGGAAAGATGTTTTAATCATGACACATGATAATACTTTAGCAGCACATAGGGGAGTAAAGAAATGTTATAGGAATTTGTCAAAACAAGTATTTTGGCCGAAAATGAAAGCAACAATCAATTAATACATAAACTCATGTGACGTATGTCAAAAGAGATCCAACAAAAGTTTAGTGAATAAAGCACCCATTCAAGAAATGGATGAACCTACAGAACCATTTCAGAAAGTAGCTATTGATTTATTAGGTCCTTTAATTCAAAATGAAAATAATAATAAATACATTCTAACAGTAATAGACATGTTTAGTAGATACCCAGAAGCGATTCCATTATCAAATACAAGTTCAGAAAATATCATTAATGCCATAACTCAAAAAGTGATCACAAGACATGGTATACCTAAAATTATATTGAGTGACCAGGGATCTCAGTTTAAGTCAGAACAATTTAAGAAATGGACTAAACAATATAATATACAACACATATACTCTTCAGTTTACCATCCAGAGAGTAACATTCATGTGAACGTTATGATGGTTCACTGAAAAGATCACTGACAAAAATAATTCAGAATAATCAGAATAAATTTTTACATTAACTATGTACTATTTGCTCATAGAAACAACATCCATGAAGCAACACAATTTTCACCATATGAAATAATACATGGAAGAAAACCCAGAGGTGAATTAGATGTTTTCAAAGAAAATCTAATAGACAATGAGAATAGATTAAATAAGGACAATGAAACAACAATCACAACAGAATTGAAAGAAATATGGACTCAAGCATGTAATAAAAATAAGAAGTACAAACAAAGTGCTCATGAGAATATAAATAAGAAAAGACAATTGAAAACACTAGAAGTAGGAAACAATGTATTAATATTAATAAAGGACCTGAAAAATAAGATTGGTAAACAATGGAGAGGTCCATTTAAGGTGATAAAACAAATAAGTGATGTGACTTATCAAATTGAAATAAATGGGAAAATTAAAACATTATCACATAAATAATTTGAAACTGTATCATGATAGAGAAGATGAGTTGATACAAAACATTCAGGAGGAAATAGAAAATAAGTTTTCAGTGAGAGAAGAGTGCTTGATGAATAATAACAAATGAAAATCTCAATGAAAATGACATTAAGGAAATACCTGTAATAGAAACAAAAGAGAATCAAACTTGGCAAAAGATTAATCTTAATAATTTAACTAAGGAAAAGTCAAAAGATATAACTAAAATAATAAAGGAATACAAAGAAATTTTTTCCAGCATACCAGGAAAAACAAATATTATTAAACATGACATTAAAGTAACAGATCCAAAACCTATCAAGCTTAAGCCCTATAGAATACCTTTACATTTACAAGACAAAGTAAAAAAAGAAATAGACAATTTACTAGAATCAGGTATAATTGAACCATCAACATCACCTTATGCTTCACCAATTGTGATAGCCAAAAAGAAAAATGGAGATATATGGTTATGTATTGACTATAGGAAACTTAACATCACTGAATTTGACCCATATCCAATGCTAAATATAGAGGATATTGTACATAAATTAAATGGAGCAAAATTTTTTACTAAATTAGATTTAACTAAAGGTTATTGGCAAATACCATTAACAGAAAATGCAAAACATTTGTAACACCATATGGTATTTTTCAATGGAATTATATGAGTTTTGGGTTATTAAATGCACCAGCCACATTTAATAGAATGATGAACATGATAATTGGAAATAAAGAACAAGTTATTTGTTATTTGGATGACATATGTATTTTTAATAATAGTTGGGAAGAACATTTGGTAGATGTAAAAGAAGTGTTCAAAATAATAAAAGAAAGTGGACTTACAATTCAGGCAGAAAAAGTGGAAATAGGATTGGAAGAAATAATTTTCTTAGGACATAAAGAAAATAACAACATGATTAGCCCTATTGAAGATAACATAAAGAAAGTACTTAGTATTGAAATACCTACAACAAAAAGACAAATTAAAAGCATATTAGGAATAGTAAATTATTACAGAAAGTTCATAAAGAACTTAGCAGAAATAGTGAATCCATTAAATGATTTACTTAAAAAAGGAAAACCTCAAAAAGTAGTCTGTAATGAGGAATGTGTGAAAGCTATTGACAGAATTAAAGATATTTTTAGTCATGGATTAATATTAAGACTACCAGATAAAGACAAAATATTTTATGTCACAACTGATGCATGTGGTAGTGCTATTGGTGGTTGTCTAATGCAGAACTATGATAACTTACATCCTATATTATATGTAAGTAGAAAATTATTAGAGGCAGAAAAAAAATATAGTGTCATTGAACGGGAAGCATTAGCTGTAATATGGGTAATTACTACGCTAGAGAGTTACTTAATAGGGAGGAAATTCATATTATTAACTGATCATAAACCTATTCAGTATATACAGCAAAAGAGTATGAAAAACAGTCGTGTATATATATGGTTCTTAGCACTACAGGAATATAAATTTGAAGTGAAAGCTATTAGTGGATCTGTGAATATTGTAGCTGATCTGTTATCTAGAATGACATTGAAATGAAATGACATAATTTTGTAATAAACTATGATTATATTGATTATGTAATATATATATTAATATATTGGAACAATTTATATGTTATGGAAAAGGAAAATAATTAAATTTGATAGTAAGCATTTGAAAGTAAGTATGGTTATATATTTATTGTGAATCATTTTCATCTATCATTTGAAAAAGTTATGTCGATGGAAAAGGGTGAGTATAAAAGAAAAATGGACAAAAGCGTATAAAAGGGTGGTAAGGAAAAGCTTATTGAATGTGGAAATAAAGTTTATAATTGTTTTGAAATATTATATTTTGTCCAATTACTGCCAGTGGAGAACATTTTTGAGAGGTGATACGGTATGACGTGCCCATGAGATGCCCCATTTCCATGATGAACTGTTTATTAAATGAAGATGACTTTGGAAGTCTACACAGTGTAATGATATGAACATTGGCATGAACATCATGAACTGTAAAGCCAAGATGAAGATTTCAGAATGCCTTATTTTATGTTTGTTGTCTTCCCCATAAAATGCAAATGCCCTTGTAAGACTTGACAGTAGTAGAAATATATTGACATATTTTTTTTCAAGGGGGGGAGGAATCTGTTAGACACCTTGTTTATAGATTAGTTATTTAGCGACGCATCATAGAAGCCTATATTGAACGGGACTAGACGTTTGGGATATTTTGTGTTAGAGACCGGAAAATCAGTTAGCGATAGAATTCTCTAGGGTAAAGACGTGTTTAGTTGACAGAGACTTTTACTGTGGCCTTTTATATGAATAACTATAGTATGAACTGTTCCTCAGTGTTGACCACATCTCTTGACTCGTTACATCCATCGTCTTGTTTATTCTGTATTGTTGATCAATGACACTGAATACACCCGAACAATAAAACTCAAACGCTTGCAGAGTAATTAATTGAAATTCAAGTCATCTAGAGTTGACCTCAAGACATACTGAATAAGTACATCACAATAGGCTGAGTCCAACTGATGTTAACAAACTGGCCAGAAATACGTAGGCAACACATTTAGGACATTGTCACATAGAAACTCGTAAAAAATCTGATTGCTTTGGATGCGCAGAAAAATTACGACAGAACAACTAAGTTATTATTGAAAATAAAATGAATAGAATACTATATTCCTTATCTGTAATTTGAAAACATATCGAAAATTGTCAAAACCATCTGAGTTTCCTTTTTAAAAGCAGTTATAAAGAATAGTTTGTTGGACTTTCGTACGAACCAAAGGTTTTATCGAAAAAACTATTGATTGAATGGGGCAGGGTAGGCAACTATGTATTGGAGAGATATTCAATGTTAACTGGCACTATCCACATCTATTATCTGAGCTCTACTGTAGTTGTGAGAAATGTTTTGATTAGTATCTTAGTAATAAAATATTAGTTGTGAGAAATGTTTTAATTAGTATCTTCATGCCACGACGAAATCACCTGCCATTTGTTAGATGTCGATTTAAACAAATAATCTTAACAACGTGAGGAAAAAAAAACAACAGGTAACGGTATTGTGTGTAAAGACTCTGTCAAAGGATCCACACAGCAAGATTAAAACGAATAGTTTATATATAGGCCTATATAAAAGTGTATTGAAGCTAGACAGTTTTATTTCAAGCAATTTAAAAAGTGACCAATTCTTGTTCAAAGTTAGGCTAATTCCGATTCCAAATTCAGGTACAGTTCAAACGAAGAACTTCACAATTTCATCCTAGTCGCTAATTGATGTAAAACTGTACATTGGCGACATTTTGTATGCTTTTATATATAACGAGCAGATACACGTGCAACGGTTATAGTTTTCTTGTCTGTTTGCATTATAACGCCACTCCACACATACAATACACACACACTCACACCTCTTTTAAATGAAACGCCTCTCTCCCTAACAATAAACTTTTTTGGTCCTTGTAGGCTATATTCAGTAGAACAGCCAGCATTGTAATAACAGCTCATAATAAGTTTTTTTTTTAATAGAATGCCCTTAACTTATCCACACATTTGTTTTCATCCCTCAAATGAAAGGCCAATGAAGCAAAAGTTTTAAACATAAAGTATACACTTGTTTTAATCATCCGTGACACTATACATATTTTTAAAGTATTAAATATCCCCCCCTCCCAAAAAAAAAAAAACACAAAAAAAACCCCATTTATATTCAGTTATTATTTTTAGGATTTTTAAAATTTATAATAGAGGCCTACTTGTAGATCTAGTCAATATAAAGCCAGGAAAACCAGTGACTTAGCAGACTTTAGGTTATTGGTTAATATACATGACTAAATGTAGGACGTTATCATCTTTTTTGATGTAACGTCTGTGTTATATAAGATAAGAAACTGTAGTCATTTTCTCCACACCCACACAGCCTTTCATACAGATGTTTCGTGTTGATTGTAAAAACAAATTTGATAATCAGACTGATCGAATAATAATCGATCACATTCGCTCTGACAATCATCTAGATATAGAGGGGAATAAGATTTAGATCTAGATCTTGATCTAGGCCTTTGTAGAAATAAACATTGAAATACAAAATAGAACGAAAGTTTCGTTAGGAAATGGAATGACACTTTTATGACATGTCGGCTTTAATAACATATTAGTTTGAACTTGCTTCTGGTTAATTTAACAGCTGCGATTTCAATCGTGAAAATGTTTTAGTTGTTTTAGGCTTTAGGTATGTAATAACAGGTTAAATTTTCGTATTTTATCGTACACCAAAGTGGGGAATGATCATCATCATTCCTTTGGGTTCCTCATGGGGTTCCACATAGGGTTTCAACAAAAACACGGTCTCGCTAGTTTTTTTTATGGTTTCCCAGCTCTTCCCGGTCCTCTCGGGGTCTTCAAGTACACTGCGTCGCCATGTTGTTTTTGGTCTTCCTCTGCGTCTTTTTTTTCCCTGGGGGTTCCACTCTAAGGCCTGCCTAGCCCTGTTTTCTAAAGGTGTGACCAATCCATCTCCACTTCCTCTCTAAGATCTGCACTTCTATATTTTTCTGTCCACTCATCTCCCACAATTTGGTGTTTTCTATTTTGTCATGACAAAGTGGGGAATGATAGGGACGATTAATCGCCATGGCCAAGAATTATATATTAACTAAATTAATTAATTGTAGATAACTAAAACAAAAATGCGGTTAGTCACAAAAATTGTGATAAAAATCTTAACATTCGAGATTCCTTTAAGATCATGATGTCGGCGCAGTTGACATCAAACACTCAGTTACTTTCTAGATCTAGGTCTATCAAGGAACATGCTTTTTTTTTTGACTTGATTTACGCACAGGAATTTCTAATCGACGACCAACATATTTTCACCCCACCACCATAGTGTGTCCGATTTACACATATATTTCGTATTGTCAATAATAAACGATCAAAGGTCAATTACGATGGGAATTGCTTTATCCCCAAGTAAAAGTAACCTTTAATAATAACTCAACAATTCAATTTCTTCAAAACTTGTATTAACCCACTCTTTCTGTCTGTCTGGTAAAACGTTTGTTAATTCTCCCACACCCAACATTAGATTAAGCTGAAATTTTACACAATAATTTCTTTTATCTGAAAACACAAGAATCAATTTTAAATAAATTAACCGATTAGTTAATTAACTATTGATAATAACCTATTTTCTTTGGTATTTTGAACAAGGGAAAAAATCATATTCGACTGATGTGGTGGTATAAGCTGAATTAGTCCCCTTTATAGATTGTTGTCTGAGGCTTAGTGAACACAAATATGAAATAGAAACAATAGATAACTATACAATTTTACATGTTCATAGACTCTTCACTAATAGAGTAGTTACCGCGTTGGCTTTAGCCTACAAGTTAAAATTCAGGTCGTTCCCTTTAAAAAAACATTTAAAAAGCAATTACCCAGATACCTGTTTCCAACTGGTCCAGACAAGTGTTAGGATCATAGCGTATTGAGAAAGCTAATAGCGTGAAATTGCGCTAAACAAAAACAATTGGTAAAAAATATTTCTAATCACACAAATTTATTATTATTAGTCTAGATTACATTACATGACTGATCCAAACTAATTTAATATAAGCTTTGTTTTTTAAAAAGTATTTTTTTTTTTTTTGCTAGTGTTCTTCTTGATACAGTTGTTTCGCATCGCCATCCGATTTAGTTTAGTTTCGCAGGAACAGCGATGTCCGGTAGGTCATAGATGGCCAGTTTGGAGACATCATCATACAGCTCTTCAAGTGTAGCAGGCTGAAGTGGACTTACTGGACTGGTCTTAGTCTGTAGATGTACAATTTGCCAAGATAGTCAACGTGTATGCAAAAAACACACAAGTATTTCTTAGTTCGCGTTCAAAACTTTGTTAACGAAAGAAGAACAGGATGCAAGATGGGTAGAGCACTTTGAAGAGACCCTTAACCAACTGTCGCCAGACCAAACTTACATATTCAAGGACCCCTCTCCAGACAATGATCTCAAGGTCAAGACAGACCCAATAACTGCTGAGGAGGTTACCATGGCCATTGCAGTGTTAAAGAATAACAAAGCACCAGGGCTAGACATGATATCAGCAGAAATGCTAAAATATGGGGGACAGTGCATTGTTAACAGAATGACAGATCTTTTAAATCTTTGTTGGCGAACTTCAAAAGTCCCAGAGGACTGGCAAAAGGGAGTGATTGTAAAGCTTCCAAAAAAGGGCAACTTGGCAAACTGCAACAACTGGAGGGGCATTATTCTCCTCTCTGTCCCGGGCAAAGTTTTCAACACTGTTTTGTTGAGACGGCTTCAACAGTCTGTAGATGAAAGGCTCAGAGAAGAACAAGCAGGTTTCCGAAGAGGCAGATCATGTACAGAGCAGATTTTCGTTCTACGAAATATCATAGAACAAAGTCTTGAGTACCAACAACGGCTAACTATCAGTTTCGTGGACTTCAAAAAAGCGTTTGATAGTGTCCACCGAGAATCACTATGGAAAATAGTTAGAGAATACGGTATCCCAGAAAAATTCGTCCAGATCCTAAGACACCTTTACAGTCAATCTAGTGAACCAGACTGCCTTTGGTATTCCATGGCATGAACAGCTCCGATTGACGGACTTGGACTTTGCTGATGATGTTGCACTTCTCGGGGCTACAAATAAATGCATTCAAGAAATGACGGAGAGCCTAGACAGAGAGGCACCCAAAATTGGCCTCCGCATAAACTTGGATAAGACTAAAATTATGCGAGTGGGATATAAGGCAAAGGGTGTCCCCGTCAGACTTGGCGAGTCAAAGCTTGAAGAGCTGGACAAGTTCACGTACCTTGGCAGCATCATAACAAATGATGGAGATGCTTACCATGATGTAGAGTGCCGAATAGGAAAGGTAGGGAGCATTTTCCAAAGGCTGCAGCCTATTTGGACAAGCCAAGCCATTGGACTCGAGACAAAAATACACCTTCTCAACACAATCGTCATTCCAACTGCTACATATGCATGTGAGACGTGGAAGTCATCTGTCAAAATTGAGAAAAGACTAAATGTGGCCCAACAGAGATGGCTGAGACGGATTTTGGGAGTCAGTTACACAGATCGGGTCTCAAACAAGGAAATCCTATGCCGAACTGGGAGTCGAACACTTGGTGAGGTTGTGACTGAGCGTCGCATGAGGTTTGCGGGACATGTTCTACGTCAAAATGAATTACGCACACCAAGAGTTGCGATAACATGGAAGCCAAAACAAGGAAAGCGCAAACAGGGACGCCCTCGTATTATTTGGCGACACACCTTCATGGAGGACCTCAAAACAGTGGACACCAGGTGGGAGGAGGCTTCAGACATTGCCAGTGACAGATCTTTATGGAGACAGCTTGCCGCCCAATGCGCCGAACGGCGCGGGAGGACCTAAGTAAGTAAAGTAAGTTCTAGTGTTAGTGTTTAAAAGATAAGGGGAGTCCACAACTGAGATTTTATTTATTGAAAGCTTGTAGAAAGTACCCTATTCAGTAGGTCCCATGAATTTTGTCAATTGACACTGCTGCTCTCAATCGCTCATTCGGAAAACAAAAGCTGTTGTTTGTTTCACTTGTTTCGGATGTGTTTTTTTTTAAAGATTTGATGGTTATTACCTCCTAGCTCAACCCTCCAACAGGATAGTGGGAGTAGGCGGTGGGCATGGACGCATGGTTTGTACCCGGGACCATCGTCACGACAGTCCAGAGCGCATACCGCACGACCAAGACAGCCATCATGGAAGTCTAGTATATAATTGTCTTTTTTTTTTCTGCTCAACTTTTTCTAATCGAAAACCGTTTCCGCCAAGTTTGTTTTTTTTTGACCCGATGAGAATAGAGGAATTGTAAATAGAACGAAAACATTTTTTTTTTAATGTAGGCTAGATCACGATGTAAAGATGTTATGTTTAAGACTCAGTGTCCTTGAAGTTAAAAAAAAAAAATAAGTTTCAATATGGGATGAAATCTCAATTTCGAAAAAATAATAATTCAGAAATAAATAAAGAAAGAAAACTTTCTACAAATATTCTTTCCGTACAGTTCAAACAATTACAATCACAACTTTTGACAAAGGCGATGACATTTAGAAAGAAAGACAGAGGAGGAGGAGATAGATGCACAATGTCAAAGTATTTCTCTCTCATGCTTTTCTCCTGCCATCTTCATTGAACGAGAGCTTCAAAATGGTCATCATATTTTAAACGTACCAGTCTAGTTTTGGTGCTTCTACAGGCTGAAGGTAGAGAATGACATATGGAGCATATAAAGCTGCAGAACTCTCCAATGGTGATGGCTGATAGACCCAACCACAGTCCGAGTTGACCTCCAAAATCACTTATAAGGTTCATGCTCTGCAAGATGTTTATCATACATATTGAAATTATAATTGTTGAAAGAAATTATTAGTTTAAATGGGTTAAGATATAAATATTAAGAAAATATTTGCCATAATTTTTTTAAACTAAGGAAAACAATTACATACAAGATGTACTTTATACCTAATGATGCTGTAGCAGCGTCCAAAACAAATTCATGCCAAAGGGTGCTAGAGCCTAATTTCTAGACTTAAATCTCTAACTTACGACGAGAAAGTATCCTAATCTTTCCTACCTCGTAGCTCTTTTGTTCTGTGATTTCTTGATAAATTAAATCTTGATAATAGATCTGAATCTTGGCAAACTCTTTTTGACTGTTTGAAATTACAATTAAAACAATTGGGATCGCCACCCCTGATAAACATGTCACTAACATTAAAAGATTCAAAGTTAGTTCAAGAGCATGCACCATGTAAATGTGTCTGAGCTGTTGATTATAACAACCTTCCACCCATCTATTCATTGTCTTCTAGTGAAATTAGACACACTCTTGTGCTTATATCTTATCTTAGAAATAAATTATCGACTTTACTTTCAAAGAGAAGATGGTTACGTTCAACGCGTATCCATGGGTTAATCAAGTCATGCATGCTAGTTTAAAATTTTTCTAAGTCGTTGGCTTTTCTGTCTGATTCAGGCAACCCATTCCATGCGCTAATGGCACTAGAGAAAAAGGGTCACTTGTAAGACTTTGCCATAGTATATGGAATAAGAAATGTTACTTTATCTTGTGATTTTCTGAGTATTTTTATTAGGTTGTGTTTTTGTATTTGGAAGATTGAAGGAAGAAGACTGTACCAATATGAAGACGTGCGTATACACACACACACACACAAACACACATGGTAACTTAACAATGAAAGTACTAATAGACATAGTGTGTTGCTTTTTTTATTTTCACCTTTAAATACTTTGGCTATTTTCAATGTACACTACAAGATCATTCTGTCTTACCTATTATCTACTCTTATATACAGAGCGTTTGTTTGTTTCAGTCTTTGCAATAGATAACTCTGGTCGAAAAATGAAAACAATATTAATATAAGTACTAGCTAAAACAGGAAGAAAATAAAGTTACCGAGATATTTTTTTTTTTTTTTATAATTTTGTTTGGAACCTGGACACGGATTTCGAAAACGGCTCTAACGATTTTCCTAGAGATTTGACAGTTTATGTATATCTCTGGGAAAACAGAAATTCCCGCACTCGACTCAAATGTTTCTTTGTATTTAGTAAAGAGTTGAATAAATTAATAGACGTTCATCTTTTTACACAGAAATCATTAGCTGACCACTAGAATTAATTTTGACAATATACATATGCTTATAATGCTTATACAATTTATCAGTATACAGTATCAATACTATAAGTCATTACTATTACAAAAAAGTCATCATAAAGAAGCAATGGATAAAACAACAATAGCTATAATAACACTATTATATTACTTATTAATGTTTAACATATGAAACAAAATACGTTCTACGATGACTGTCTTGGCATCTAAATAATTTTAAAACCAAAAGAATGATTTACGTTACATTGTACACACAATACTGATGACGGTATAGATATCACCTCATATTGATCAGATGGCCACATAGCTTGGGACGAGTGCAGCTCATAACGAGTTTCTCTGTGATCAATTGAAAAATGGATCTGTTTATTTATCAATAGGTATAACTTAAAGGTTTATTAAATTTTTTAGAAATAGATATTTTAAACAACTAGTCAAAGTTGGCCTCTAGTGTTAGCTCACAATTTCGTTAGAATAAAAAAAATGATATTTACAACTTTTCCTTCTCCTATCCAGCTGACATTTCGCACCTAAACTCGCACTTCGTGAAAATACATTTTATTGACATTTCAGAAAGATCATTTCGTTATATATTGAATCGCATAACAAAGCTTAGTGAGTCAGTCTGGTGAAAAGTTTGTACATGTTATTTCTCCCACACCCAATATCAGATCTAGTTTAAATTTTGCACAATTATTTATTGCACCTGAAAAAGCAAGAATCAATTTAAAAAAAAAAGACCAATTAACTATTGGTAATTAATTACTTTGTTTGGAAATCGAACAAGGGAAAGAAATAGTACTTAACTTGACCTAAGTGAATACGTTTTTTATGCATTTAAAAAGCGTAATATTCACACAGATACCCCCCTCTTTCCCACCGCCTACATTTTCCAACTGGTCTAGACATAACATTTTGAGAAAGCCAAAAGCATAAAATTGTCATAAACAAAAGCAATTGGTAAAAATATTTCTAAACGCACAGAATTATTTTTCTTACTCTATTACTTGTTCTATTACAAATTTAATCACATGACTGATCCAAACTAATTAATATACTTATGTAATTTTTTTTTCTAAAGTGTTGTTTATGCTTTTCTTATTTTATTTCCCCCTAAAAGTCCCATGTTCCATCTATGGTACTCAAAGGAACTAGCAGCTATACGGTAATTTTCTTACCACTGAGAATATGTAATCCCGTCTTTTTTTTTTTTTTTGCATATTACCACCCACATGCAAAAAGTAAGAACAGAATCTTCATTTTTATTAATATTTAAACATAAATTAGGAATCGATTGCAATTTGTTTTGTAAATTATTTGTTTAAATTCAAGACTACGTACGAGCAAGGCTGTGGACACAAATCATCACATAGCTTGTAGCGGTCAGGTACGGTTTGTGGCAAGTGATTGACACATTGTTCTAGACAATGACACAAATTTGAAAAAGTCAAGAAAAGAAATTGTGTTAATAACAGATTTAGATAGACTAGATAAGTTTCGTCTGAACATACGGCTTGACATAATCAAACAGTTTTATATTATTAAACAAAATTTACTATACCATACAACCTTAATTAATGAGATTCCCTTGTGCGTAATAACTGTCATCAAATGTGAGCTATTTGTTAACCCTAAATTTAGATGGAATACTGTCTTGTCTTTTAGTATCAATAATCAGTTGAATGACGTGGCTTAGCTGATGTTAGCGTCTCTTGACTTGACAATAGACGAGGGCATATAATTACCATTCATTTCCTTTTTTTTTTTAAGTTAATGACTAAATCGCCAGTAAGTTATTAAAAGTTAAAAGCTATGTGTATATCTCATCTATTCCAGACATTTTTAGACAGCCTCCCATAGGATGCACTGGCCTTGGCGATACGTAGGTCGGTTTCATTATCGATCTTTCCGTTTCTGGAGAGTGTGCTGCCAAGATATGTGAATCTGTCAACTGCATTTATATCATGTCCATTCATCTTGATGCTTGGATCCGAGTAGGCTTTCCATGGAGCAGGCAAATATAAGACTTCAGTCTTTTTTGTATTGAGAAGTAAGTGGCGATGCTCTGCAGATCATTTTCAGAGCAGGCATTTAGGGGCACAGTCGTCAGCAAATGGTGAGACTATTTCATGATGGCATGACGGGTCGTGTCCAGGAAAGTGAAGAACCATCAGAGCTCTGATGGTGTATAGGGTATCTAGAAGGGGTAATAAACACGGGGTGTATGTTTATTACTTAAACACAAGAGAAATTGAACTGTTGCGCTAGTGTGCAAATAATGTACATAAGTACCAATATGCTAAAGTTGTCGTCATATTGCAAATCTTGAAAATGTTGAGTTGAAAATGTAATTGTCTGAAAATCCTGCTAGGTCTATAAGTTAGCTAGTTTAAAAGGTTGTTACCTGTGACATTGTTGGCCATATTGCAGACGGTGACATTCTCTGTGATGTAATAAAACGGTGCCGCACATTTGCAAGTTTCGAGGATCAGATCCTGATAACAAGACTTCAAGCAAGATAATTTGCTAAGTGTTGTCCCTTTGTATTTAGCATAATAGTCTGTGGTCATTTGGCTTTCACTGCAGGTCCCATGAGGGGGCTGCAGTCTGTTATAAGTCACCTATAAAAAAACTTATTTATTGAATTGTGAAATCAGTTAATGTCTGTACCACTAAAACATGTGTGTATGTTATAGCTCTCATATTTCAATCTCAAAGCATCACAACAATTACTAGATAAGAACGGGAAGCGAACAAGGCCCCTGCTGGGATACCTTGGGTGAGCATTTGTTAGTTTGGGGATGGAACAAGTAGCCCGGTGAACCAGTCCAAAAGGTCCGCCCCACCGTTCCATAATGGGGCCAACATCTGTGTCCAGTTAGCTGGAGCGGCGGTTCCTGAATGAAATGTGGGGCTTACAGTATAGGAAGATGATATAAACTCCCCCATGGTTAGCGCTGCCCTCGGCCACTTATATCGAGTGGACCCCAGGAACGAGGCGCGGTGCTCTGTGTACGCGGTACGGTCTCCTTACTCGGTCCATGGCCGTTACTGCTTGGAGCCCTCAGACAGGAATTGGGGTGAAGAGCTTCCAGTCCAGGCTTGCTTGTTGGATAAAAGCATTTTCTACGATCAACGGGATAAGGGCGCCATTGGCGCCGATTCAATACTGGACTTATCGAAGAAACTTCTGACCAGGACTAAAACAACGTCCCTTCGACTCCATACAGAATTGGCAAACACTTCCAATTAGATTCTTTTTAAAACTCTAGGACTCTGTTTGCCCGACCACGACGTAATAAGGGTCACAAAGGTCATGGTTCACCTCGTCTTGTGTTGCTGCTTCGCGGAACCATAAAGTTGCTATTATGTATGTAAAATGTAGACCTATGAAAATAGAAGACTGTATCGAACCTGCCTTATCCCAATGGATATGGACTGCCCTGGCATTACAGCAATGCCTTCATCTTCTGGAAAAGGCATTGTGCCCTTCTTATGAATAACAACACGGGCTCCTGCTTCAGGTGCTAGATTGGCAACATACTGACCTTGATCGATGAAAAGTTCCAACACAAGACCTGTAGGATTAGATATGGTAGGTCGTAGAACTCAAAAATAAAAATAATGGGCCTGTAACTTTACCATTAACTTTTATTTTATCAATAAATTATTAGATTAAAAACAAATCGTATTGTTTTAATGTGTTCACGCCCCCCTCCCCTAAATAAAAAAAAAAATATTATTTAAACAAGGCACTAGCGGATCCAGAACTTTGGAGTGGGGGGGGGGCGATTTTTTTTCAAAACCCTAACCCTAACGCCCAGTAAACCCTATCCCTATGCATAAACGTGCGTACAGTATACACACACACACACTCACGCGCACACGCACACACACACACACACATATATATATGAGAATTTAAAAAAAAGCAGCATTTCTCAACCTTCAGCGAAAAACAAAACAACTGGGGCAGCGCTATAAGGTTCTCTCGCCAAAAGCGTTTTCTTGCATTTTTCACTGCAGAAACGCATTCTCCTGACATCTACAGCTCATTATTCATCAATGGAGTTCTAAGCTCATTATTCATACTATTAAAAAATGACCTTTTGAATAATGTTGTACTTGAAAATTATTTTAATATGAATTTATAGGCCCTTAATACATTGCAAATAAAACCGATTTATTCCTTGAAAAGATAAGAAACCCCACATATTTAGATTTTGGCTTTGGGGATCGCTGCCGAAAAAAAAATTATTCAATAAATAGCATTCAATAACATTAGAGTATGAATTGTGAGTTAAAGTCCCAAATTTATTTAACTATAAAAATATTAGATTGCGTAAAGGTTGGTAAAAGGCGACTATGAAAACATTATTTGAGTTTATGACTCATCTCCATCATGGCTCTAATACTGAAAAATTTCGTTTCAATTCTAACTTTTCCAATGCAAAGTCTTACTTAAAATAATTATGAAAAATTCATGTGAAATTAAATAAACTCTGTCTGGAAATGGGAGGAGCGGTAGAGTGAAAACGATTAATCCTCGCTCCGTTAATAATTTCTGCTAAAGATTGCATTTGGGATTAAAGAATAGGGGTTGGGCGACTCAATATAAGAATTTAATTTATAGTGTATATAAATTATGATGGGGGAAATGCGATTGCATGTATCACCCCTCCCACCTGGTACAACCCTTTTCCATTTAAATTTACTAATGATAAAATTTGAGATTAGATTGTGGTACGACATAATATACAATGGGTCACAATACGTAGTTTATATTATATAGATATTCAACTAATTTTGTTCACAAACTATGATTCTCCACAAAAATAGGACCGCCCCCCCCCCAGCACTCAGGGGGCTATAGTGGAGAGAGCAGTACATGCAGTCGCCCCCCACCCCCCTTTACCCAACCGAATCGGCCAAAATACCAGAAAGGGAGCGACATAATATAAAATGTATATATTAATTCAACTGATTTTGTTCTCAAACTATGATTTCTCCATAAAAACGGACACAAAGGGTTTAGGTGGGAAGGGCAGTAGAGGTATTCGCCCCCCCCTCCCCCCACCAATCGGCAAACAGGGAACGACATAATATAAAGATCAGTTAAAAAATCAATAACAAGTCTACATTACATAGATATTAAATTGATTCTATTAGCAAGCTGTGATTTCTACAAAAAATTGAACCGCCCCCCCCCCCCCCCCCCCCTGGATCCGCCAGTGAAACAATTTTACAAAAGACAGTTTGTGTGGAAACACAAAATCAAAATCGGCCCCCAAAGTGGTACACCCAGGCAGGCTTTAATATTTTCAGAAAGAACATCCAAATGAAATTATTTCAAAGACAAATGAGAGATAAGAATGGAGAAAGAAGGTTAACAAATCTTGTGTAGTGCCCCAACGGTCCCGCGGATCAAAGAACAGGTGAAAGTGAATGTAAATTTAGATGTGAACCTGGCCTAACTAATTCCCCTTTTAGACCTTGTGGCAGATGATGTAAAGTTCATCTGTTTTTGTGGCCTACGGTTAACGAGGGTGTCATGTAGCCAGCACAACGACCAACCGCCTTTACTTTTTCCCAACTAATGTCAGGTACCCATTAAAGCTGAGTGGACTCAGAGGCTCCCACAGATTCACCAGGATTCGAACCCAGGACCCCCGGTTTGGAAGCCAAGCGCTTTACCGCTCAGCCACCGCGACTCCCCTGGCCTAACTGATGTCTTATAATTGATCTAATTGTTATGAAAAAGGCTCAACCTCTTATTCGAATCCTTTTTTTTTTTTTTTTTTTTTTTTAAAGGAAACCTCAGAATTTGCGCTATTCAATTTTTAGCTTTATCATCATAGGAATCCTTGGGCCTTAGGCCTCTTTTCTTTTCTTTGCCTCTTTTTTGGGCTTAATGTGCCTCTTGTATGGGCCATCTTGCCTCTTTTGTGGGCTTTTTTTTTTTTCCCAATATGTTTTTATTTGTAAGTTCTCATAATTCACAAGTATTAAATCATAAACAATTGAAAATTGATTAACCTAAAAATACAACAATAGTAACAGAAACATTATTTAATATCAAAGACATAATACCTAACCATCCTAGCCATTGAATCCATAAAAGACAGAACAATGATACAAGTATCCTCTACCCCAGAACAATCAACACAATATCAAATATCCCTGACCCCCATCACCCCATTTCTGGAAAACTACCTGAGCATTGTACAAGTATATGAAAATCAAACTAGATAAAATCTACCCTAAAATCCATTACTTTTCTAAATGTCAATTCTAAGTGATTAGGATGAAAAATCTTATTATTATGTAGAGCTTTGAGCCAGCTAGCCCAAACAAGGTTCCTTGTATTCGGAAACAATAATTAAGTTAAAGTTATGTATCATTTTATTTTTTAGTTTTCGCAGCTTGTTTAATACAATTGACAAGTTAACATTTACATAGCTGCCACAGTTTGCTTCTAATAAGTCCCTTACAGTACTTCTAACTTGAAGGAATAATGGACATTCCAAATACATATGTTTCTCATTGTCAGCATTTCAAGATGGCATAATATACAGGCACGTTCATTTGCTCGTCTTCTAACCATAGGGGTCATCCCAAAGATAAGTCTATAACTTATCTCTCTAGCTTTTCGTGGGATATGTTTTGAAGGGCTTATTTTTTTTTTTTTAGTAACAGAAACATTATTTAATATCAAAGACATACTACCTAACCATCCTAGCCATTGAATCCATAAAAGACAGAACAATGAATCCTTTTTTTTTTTTTTAAATAATAATAATCTTTATTACCCTAAGGAAATTTCTTTTAAAATTTGTGCATTACACCAAACAAAAAAATTATGACTATAGAAAACTAAAGATACATTCACACCAGATTCACTCAAAAGTTAACAAACGAACATTCAAAATACATCCATGAACAATATTACAATTCAAATTGAAAGCACAAATTGCACTTTGTCACCATGCAGCGCAAACTTGACAAAAAAAATTACGATTAACAAAACAAGTCTTGAATAATGTTTACAACCATAATGCTTTTTTTTTTCAATAATAAAAATCTAAAAATAAAACCAGGTTACAAAGACAGTTTGTGTGGAAACACAAACTCGAAATCGGACCCCAAAGTGGTCCGCTCAGGCAGATAAAAAGGCAGGTTTCAATATTTTCAAAAAGAATATCAGAAACTATAAAATACAAACTATCAATTACCTGTCAGTGAATGAAATTCTATCAAAAGCAAAAGACAGAGAGGAATGGAGAAAGAAGATAGACAGATCTTGTGAAGGTGAAGTTAAATGTTAACCTGGCCTAACTGATGTTATTGAAGGATATTTTAATTGACCTAACTGTTTTGTAAAGAGCCAATCTCTCATTCAAAGCCTCAACAAATATAACACTTCTCTTTTTTTTTTTTATTCTTTTTTTTAAAAAGGAAACCTCAGAATTTGCGCTATTTAATTTTAGCTTTATCATCATAGGAATCCTTGGGCCTTAGGCCTCTTTTCTTTGCCTCTTTTTTGGGCTTAATGTACCTCTTGTATGGGCCATCTTGCCTCTTTTGTGGGCTTTTTCTTTTTTTTTTGGGAAAAAATATGTTTTTATTTGTAAGTTCTCATAATTCACAAGTATTTTAAAAAAAAAAAAAAAGGAGAATAGAGCCAACTATGAAAACAAATTAAGAGGATCAGATTTACAAGACTACTATTCGTTTTAAATTAAGTCTAACTTATAATGCATACTAATTAGCTTTTTCTCTTTAAAAAAATTTCTTGGATAACTGATTTTAAAAATTAGATTTTTCGCTTTTAGAAAAAAAAAAAGTAGCCGTTCCATCAGAACTTTGGATGGTCTAAAATATTGGGATGTCGGATTTTCAATATCTTATCTAGTTTACGAGATCTAAACGGGGCGGACAGACAGACATTTCGCACAAAACTAATAGCGTCTTTTCCCCTTTCGGGGGCCGCTAAAAATATGGTGGGCTATCGTAGTTCATCGTAAAATTTTAAGAATATCTATAAAAATATGCCTATGTAAAAAGCATGCTGTACTCATACGCCTTTGAATTAATTACACCATTCATTAGAATCTATTATCCTTTGGAATACATTTTCCTTGTTTATAACTCAATAATTTCTTTGGCTGAATAACGTGAAAGATGGACCTGCCTCTCTCTTGATGTCCTGCTTAAGAACAGCTTCTGACAGGGAAAAGTGGAAGGATTTGGTTACGCGAACTGTCACAGTACCCCTACGACGAAAGTCCAGGGATAGATGAGTGGAGGTTTTTTCTGGTTAGTTCTGACATATTGTTAGGGTCTAAGTATTTCTTACAGCATGATGCCCAACAATATTCGTCCAGAGGACCATTTTAATTTCCGACACTCATGTCATGGCCACATGAACGAAAAGGTACACACAAAAAAAAATTAAATTGACCTGAAATTATTTCATTACAAATCTGTGGATCTAATACATTAATTAGTGAGATATTTGAAGTTTTTCTTTTTTCCCCACGTATCAGAAAATGATGGCTTCATTTGTCTACTTAAAATGTGGGCAACATTGTAGCTAGCTTTACAACCGACTCATTTTTTTGTCGCTTTTTTTTTTTTTGGTAAATATTCCCATCGATCCTCTAATATCTAGGCTTCAAAAAAATTAACAATTATTTTAAATATGGGCTCAAACCAAGAATGCCGTCATATTTGTTTTATAATGCCATTTATATTTTATTCTTTTTTAAAACACCCATACATTCTTTACAAAGCAAATATGTTGCCTTAATATCCACAAAAAAGTTAAGGCGTTCACTGTTCCTGTTAGATTCTATATTCAGAGTCTCATTTAATAAACGCACAAATGTTAAAGGTCATGGTACCAATCCATCAGAGAAAATGTGAGAGCCTTAACGTAGGTAAGGATGCATTTTTTAGCTTTTTTAAGAGGGGATTTTCTACGCTTTGTGTCGACTTTTCGGATTGAACCACGTCGCGGGACGGATATGGCCCGCGGGCCGTACTTTGGACATCACTGTTTTACAGCATTTCAGCAAGATTAGTGAGTCTGTATCTCCAAGATTAGTGAGTATGTTTCTTCCCATAATTTAAACCGTTCTTTAATGTGACTGTTTAAAATTTAAATACCGAAGTAATTTGTGTGTGTGTAAATGTGCTTCTTTTTAAGTTTGCTTCTTGTTGGTCTTTTACTATTGAATGTAAGTGGCTGAACTTTGTTACAGAATCAGTCACTGAGGACAGTAGATAGTTCGGAGCAGACAGAATGGACAAGTTCTAGAGACTAGAGAAGCTATCAAGCGCTCATTATAAAGCTTGTCTTCGAGTCCGAAGATTAATGAGGAGTGCAGCATTTCACGTGGATACACAGCCCCGCTGCGACCTACATATTTTGCTACATCCGGCGCAGACTATAAAACTAATTGATACACTTCGTCAGAGCTTTGTTTTTTTTTTATATTTAGCTTGCTTTTTCTTCTTTGCATAAAGAATAAACGCTTATCTGTGCTCCAGTGGATATCACATGGCGCTATTTTACCTCTTAATGTAGTTTAACCGTTTGTTTATTTTGGGGTAGCCCTTATTTCTTTATGTGTGCATTAATAATCTCAGTGAAATAATGTTAAAAAGAAAAAAAAGTTTGGACGCACTCTACCAAGCCACATGCCACTAAATGAGCCGAATATATTTTAAAGTTTGATGCATAATTAGAAAACGTCAGATAAGCATAGAGTTGCATGACGAATATTCAATGGGTAGCCTACTGTATTTATTCAATAAGTAAGTTACCCACTGGCTAAATAAGGTGATCCAATCACGATTAATGAAAGAAAAATGATTATAATTTCATCCAGTGATCGGAGGATTTATGCTAGAAGAATACGTCATAGCGAGTCGATCAAGAGTGAAACAAAAAATGACACGTGTCATGATGCATATAGGCGCAATATAGGGATTACTGACCGTGACCAGGTCCAGGGAACTTTGTTTCCTGTGTAGTCTTTTCATATAGGTGGTTGAAAGTGTAGCAGTTCCCGTACTTGTGATTGTGGAGGTACGAGAAATTCCTAGGAGAAAAACAAAACAGTTTCAGTTGGCAGGCTATTTATAGGTACGTAAAAACGTGAAGTGTATTTTGTTTAGAAAGCTTCTAGCAACTCACCCCGTCCATCTGTCTATCTGCTACACATTTTGTTCACCTAATATCTCCCACTTCCCATTCTAGGATCAAGTTGAAACTTTACTCAATTATTCATTGTCCCTAACAAAACATGAATCAATTTAACAAAAAATTAATTAATTAATTAGAGGTGATTAATTAATTTTGATTGATATAGAATAAGGGAAATGTATCTTACAGTAATGAGATATATGTCTATAGGGCCTAGGGCCTCCTATTACCTAAGGCCGGCCCTGCCACTACCATCTTTATTTTTTTTTTGGAAATCAGGATTGTCGAGTGGATTCTTCCGATTCTTCGCCTTCTTCGAACAGTACAAAACAAAACAAGGTTACAAAGACAGTTTGTGTGGAAACACAAACTCAAAATCGGCCCCCGAAGCGGTCCACCCAGGCAGGCTTCAATATTTTCAGAAAGAACATCCAAATGAAATTATATCAAAGACAAATGAGAGATAAGAATGGAGAAAGAAGGTTAACAGATCTTGTGTAGTGCCCCAACGGTCCAGCAGATCAAAGGATAGGTGCAAGTGAATGTAAAGTTAGATGTGAACCTGGCCTAACTAGTTCCCCTTATAGACCTTGTGGTCTATAGGGCAGATGATGTTAAGTTCATCTGTTTTTTGAGGCCTACGGTTAACGAGGGTGTCATGTAGCCAGCACAACGACCAACCGCCTTTACTTTTCCCCAACTAATGTCAGGTACCCATTAGAGCTGGATGGCGCCCAAGGATTCCGAAGTTGAAAATCCCAGTCTTCACTAGGATTCGACCCGGGATCCCCGGTTCGGAAGCCAAGCGTTTTACCGCTCAGCTACCGCGGCTCTCCTGGCCTAACTGAAGTCTTATAATTGATGTAATTGCTTTTTAAAGGCTCAATCTATTAAATCTCTTTATTTTTTTATTTTCTTTAAATTTTTTATTTTATTTTATTTTTTTTTTTTTTCAAGAAATTACAATTCATTTAATATCTACTAATTTGTAGTCATTTAAAAAAAATAAAAACATAAGTGGTCAAGAAATTACAATTCATTTAATATCTACTAATTTGACAACGCTAAGGTTGTCAATTGTAGTCGAACTGAATTTAAGTTATCTTATCTTGTAATATTTTCCCAAAAAATTAAACGAAGCTAAAAGAACTCTGTAGTGTAATTGTATCCAATTAGTTTATGTTTCCTTTTAAGCACTTGACATTTGTCGTTGTCACTTTATGGCTAAAGGGGACATAATGTATTAAACTTGGTGGTAGTACGAAGAGGAAAAAGTGACGGATTTCATCCTAAGCCTCCATTCTGTCTCGTCAAATAGTATTTTAGAAATATAATAATATTTAATTTTACACAACAGAACATCTTTTCTATGAAGTAATACAGAGAAAAAGGACTTCCTTGATAAGTAGACTCTGTATTATTGCTTTAACAGTAACAATCTTCAACATAAATTAGTTCATTAACAAAGCTGCACAGCAACATTAACAATCTTACAAGATATTGACTTTGAAGCAATGCTATGTTCCCAGGTAATAGCAAGTAATTAGGCAAGGCAAGCTAATATAGGGTTTTATACAACTGCCCTGTATGCCTTATGTATTTAAAAAAGACTGATCAGGGAACAGGTTAATCCCTCTCACGACAATTTTTTAAAGGTCTCCTTGATATGTAAGAGGGCTACTCTGGTATTATCAAGGTAGCCCTTGGGTCTGTTAGAGTCATTCTGGGATAGTTAACCAAGCAAAGGTACTGCTGTATCACAATTGTTCAGGGTTCTGTTAGGAGGGTCATGTGTAAATTATTTCAGGATAGGGGTGTCGATTAAAGATTCTTTTTCCTCTCATTACGAGGGTTTAAAAATAAATAAATAAATAAAAAATAGTTAATTTGTCTTAAAGATATTACATTATTCATAAAAGATTCTTGACTTTCAATTGTCTGCCCTTGTCTATATTCTTTAGGATTATTGGTTTTGGTTATTGTTGTTTCTAGTCTCTTCGCAGGCTCCATTCAGTCCCGGGTTCGCTGTTCTGCCTCATCGTGGCACCCGGGTGGAAACGGCTATTTGAGGAGATAGCTAGGCAAAACGAATGGCAAAACATAACTCCCGTGGGGATGCCCATGGGTAGACGAGAGTCCACCCCTTGCACGGGCGGGGTTGTAAAAAAGTCCTCACAAAAACTGTCACACATCCATGCGCCGTTCCTCAAAGGACCGTTCCATAAATGGCGGTTCCCCCACGGTTAGCTTGGTACAAAGAAGGAAGATGACGGAGGCTCCCAGTGCTCCTAGGCCTTCGGCCATGTGTCGGAGGCTGAAGACATTGGATACAGCAATGCTTTATATAGGCATTGACTAGGGTCGCTCTCAAACAGAACTGTGTTCCACAGGTTTGTTTTTCTTTTTTACTGTTACGGCTGGACGACCTAACAGGTTTTTTCTTTTCAAACTTTGAGCTCGAAGAGCCTTCGGCTCAGCTCAGAAGACAATCAAACGGCTCCATTCAGTTGCGTCTTGTTTTCTTGTTCCTTTGTTTCCCAGTATGTCTAGGATGAGGCTGCCGCTAAGATATAGACATTGTCATTGTGTTATTGCTACTTTTCCACAGGCTTGCCGTGTTGTGTGAGTGTAGTACAGACACACTTGATGTTGACTTGTGACATGCTCTCCGATCACGTGATCAAAGAGGACGTAACCGCGAGGGAGAAATAATTTTTCAAAAGTGTTGACTTCCCTATAAAAGACAGTTCTTTAGTAGTTTTCCATAGATAAATAAAGTTCAATTTGATTTCTATCCCGCATCTCTCAGCCCAAACTCTCTTTAACCCAGGTACATACACACTCTCACACACTCGCAAAACCACTTAAACTAATTGACATAATACCAATAGAGTAGCTTTACAGATTGATTACAGTATTTAGATTTTTATCTCTGAGGTCTGACAATTTAGTCAAGGACAATAAATTACACAATAATTACAATTTCTATCTAACCAGTATAGTTATCAATTCTATGTTCAATTATTTTTCAAAATATTAACTCTAGATTATAAGGATTTAAAGATACATTGTTATTAACAACTTTAATTCTACTGTGCCACACAAGACTTCTGTATTCACTCACTATTATTAGATTAAATTTATGAATCATCTTACTTTTGATTTTAGGCAATTTATTTAAAACAATAGCTAGGTTAAGATTAACATTGGTGTTACAGTTTGCCTCTAGTAGGTCTTTCATAGTGCATCTAACATTATCAAATATTTTACATTTTAAAAACATATGGCTTTCATTGTTACCATTATCTGTGTGACATAAAACGCATGTGTGTACATTTCTTTTCTTACTTCCTACAGGGGTCATCCGGAAGATTAGTCTGTATGTTATTTCTCTGGCTTTGGGTGTAATGAGTTTGCTGTGTAGATTTATAAAAGTGTCTCTGAAATCTATTACACCTAACTCTCTACTCCATTTGATCCTTTTGAATAATCTTTCTTGTACTGTTTCTTAAGTGTTGTATATGTGTCTTTTAATTTACTGTGTATTAGATGTTCATTGTCGGGGAGTAGTCTTGATATGGATCTGTAAAATGGATGTGTGTTTGTACCAAAGTGGTGTGGGGTGTCATTTTTTATTGGAATTATTTTATTTAACCTTAAGCCGTAGTAGTATATTGTTAATGGAAAATTGTTTGGGTTCTTGGCTACCTGTCCTATGTATTTTAATCTAAGTGCTTGTATATTGGTTCTGATGTCCTGTAAGTTTATCCCCCCATCCTCTTTGTTTTGTATAAGTGTTGTGTGTTTAATGTTTCTGGTAGTGCTTTTAAATATAAATATCCTAATGATTGTGTTTATGCTTGGTATAAAAGTTGGTGGAGGTTCTGTGATGTTTGCTAATTAACTATCTTCGGGATAACCAGGTTGTTTACTAGTATTGCTCTACCAAATATAGTAGTTGCTGCATAATGAAATCTTTTAAGTGTGTTTTTTGGTTTTCTTTAAAATATTTTCCCACTGCTGTGTGTGGTAATATGTTGGGTTGCTTGTCAACGTGATGCCACATATTTTAATTTCCTTCTCTATTTTAAGGTTAAAGGGGATGTTTGAGGGGATTTCCCACCTGCCCAATCCCATAATACATGTTATTTATGTTGATTTTTGACCCGCTTGCCCTCCCAAATTGAATAAACTTATCTATGATTGCGGCTATGTCTTTTTCTGAGGAGGGAAAAAGGGTGGTGTCATCAGCGTATGCTTTAACTTTAACTACGGGCGTGGGGCCTGGGATTCTTATCCCCGTGACTCCACTATCTAGCCTGATGGTTTCTAAAAGGGGTTCTAGGCAAAGGGTGTATAAAAAGGGAGAAAGGGGACACCCTTGTCTAACAGATCTTCTAATAGGGATACTGCCACTAAGGGTTTGGTTTATTATGAGTTTGCTTGTGACATCAGTGTAAACTAGCTTTATGTATTTCTTCATTCTTCCATCTGTCTTCGTCTTGTCTAGTATTTGAAAAGGTAGTCATGGTCTATTCTGTCAAAGGCTTTTTCCTGGTCAATAGAAAAGAGGACTGCTTTCAAATCTTTGTCTTTCCAGTAATATATAATGTCTCTTAAAAAATGGTTAAGTTCGTCGATGTTTTTGTCTGGGTTGCTACAGTATTGGTCCTGTCCTATTAAGTGTGGTATGAGGGGTTTTAGTCTTAGAAAAATCATTTTCGTCAGGAGTTGGTAGTCGGTGTTTAAAAGTAAGATCGGTCGAAAGTCGCTAGGTGAGGTGTTGTTTTCTTGTTTTTTTTGGTAGAAGTGTGATGTTGAAATCTCTAGGTAACTGTTCTGTCACTAACATGTCGCTGTATAGATTTAATAGTAGGGGTCCTATTTGGGGAAAAAAGGCTTTGTAAAATTCAAACGTCAGACCGTCTGGGCCAGGGGATTTGTTGTTTTGTGTTGTATCTAAAGCAGCCCTCAGTTCGTCTAGCGTAAAGGGAGCGTCTTTCTCTATCTGTTCTGTCATTGGTATTTCTTTGCAGTTCTGTAAAAATACTTTTTGTGCCTTGTCGTCCGTCTGTTCCTTGTCATACAAATTAGTAAAGTGTTTCGTAAATGTGTCTGTTATTTTGTCCAGGTCGTGTATAGTTTCTCCTTTACTATCAACAATGTTGTCAATAGTTCTGTCAATTTGAATGTTTCGTTCTGCTGATAAAAAAGTTTGTTAGGCCCTTCGGGTTTTTTTTTTACTTTTGCACCTCAATTCCGCTCCTTTGTATTGATAGTTCAATAGTTCTTCTAGTTGTGTTAGTATGTGTGTTTTGGCTGCTTCGTGTGTGAGTATGTGTGTATTGGCTGCTTCGTGTGTGAGTACATGTTGAAGTCTTTTCTCTTCTTTTTCCCTGTTTGAGTTGACTGGCCAGTATTTGGCTTTGCTGCTTAATGGAGCTTTTAATTAGCGTCCATATTTGTGTGACTTTAAAATGGGGTGTGTTTGAGTCATGTATTAGATTCATGAGGAGGTTTGCGATTGTTTTTAAATAGAGCGGGTCATTTAGGAGGTAGCTGTTAAGTTTCCAGATCGGAGTTATTTTTTTTAGTTTTGGGTTCAGCAGTTCCACTAAGACTCCTTTGTGGTCTGTATATTGTAACGTCTCTACGAGATGTGTTACACTTTTTGTTTCGCACGCCTTTGGCACATACACTCTATCTATCCGTGTTTCTATTTGGTGTGCTTTGTCCCTGAACGTGGTGACCCGGCCCGTGACCTCTACTTCTCTATAGGCATCTACTAACCGGAAAGCCTTAATGACTCCCCCCAAATAGTCATGCGTTTTAATTGTTACATGAGGAGCAGGACCCTCTGTTTTTGTGTTTTGCTTGTCTAATTGGGAATCAATGTAATTTAAATCACCCCCTACTATCAAATTTTTTGAGTGTCAAAATTTTGATGTCTGCCATGAGTGTGTGAGATTGGTTTGCGTGTTTGTTATTCTATTGTGTGTGTATGCATTTTATCTTTAAGAGTTGCTTTTGTTGTTTATGTGTTTGAATGTGTGTTAGGGTCCTCGCCCTCATCTATGACTAGCACTGACGGGGAGTCTGGAAAGTTCAGCTCGAGCTTGAACTGTTCTTCCTCTCTTTTCTCCTCCTCTACCCGGGGATCCTCGTTTAGATCCTCTGATGAGGAAGAGAGAGAGGGCCCTCTTTCTTGTTATTTTGGTTGGGGTGGTGGGTGCTGAACTTGCCCCTCCGGATGCTTTAATTTTTTTACTTTGCTTAGATTTGTTTTCAGGGCTGTTAGGTGGGGGGAGACCACTTGGAGTAGCTCCCATAGCTTCTATTTGTTTTTTTTCCCCTCCTTTGCTGCTTTCAACCATTGTGAAGCCATCTTTTTTTAGCTGTTGATCAATCTGGGATTGCTTTTTCTCTCCCTCACCTTTAAATGCAATACCTACCTCCTTTGCACCTTCTGTGGGGTTTTGGTCCCGTCTGGGGTTCGCCCTATTTGGACACTGGTTTGACCAGTGCTGATCCTGTCCGCAAAGCTAGCACTGTTGTCTACGTCCCGGGATGGTCACGAGGACCTTGTAGGTCCTCGGATCGTCCTCGTATCGTAACTGAATATAATGGGGAGTTCAGTCTGTTTGCGGATTTTTATCCAAGCCTCCCACTTATCTGAGTTGCCTAGCTTGATTGGCTCTATCTTGGAGCCTTCTTCTGCAAAGGCTCCAAAGATTTCTCCTACATTTGATTTGTTTATGGTTGGTGCTACCCAGTGAAGGGTAAGCCTGATTTTTTCGTCTTCTAAGGTACAGACATCTACATTGAAGTCCTTATCATTCCCGAATGATTTCCCTAGTATACGGGTTCTCACTCGGGCGGATATTGGGACCAGGAACCAGACAAAGGGGTTCTCGAAGCGATGGAGAGAACTCACTTCGTCCGGTGTTAGTTTCAGGCACTCTATTAGGCTCGCCATAGTGGCCTTAACAGCCCCTTGGCCTGACAGCTTTAGAAGCAAGGTACCTGGGGCGTGGACAAGTCCACCATCCAGGTCCTTTTTTTAATAAAAAATGTCTTAACTGACATTTGTACATGGGTTTATCACAAGTACAGAGACAGAAAAGAGACGATAACTACACAGTACTTTACTACACAACCCTCGCGCCGTCCACTCTAAACAGTAACACACAAAAATCCACAGAATCACAAAAAAACCACAGAAACACAAGTAATCCACAGAATAAATCCTCAAGTGTTAGCTACTTAATCTCTTATTCGATTGCTAAAAAAAAAAAAAAAAAAAAAAAAAAAAAAAAAAAAAAGAAAACATTTTCGCAATTATAAGAAAGGTCACGAAAATGAAGTTTACAAGATTACTATTCGTTTTAATCTAGGTCTAACCTATAATGTATACTAATTAGCTTTTTCTCTTTAAAAAACTGCTTGCATAACTGATTTTAAAAATTAGATTTTTCGCTTTCAGAAAAAAAAGTAGCCGTTGCATCAGAACTTTGAATGGTCTAAAATATTGTGATGTCGGATTTTCAATATCTTTTCTAGTTTACGAGATCTAAACGGGACAGACGGACAGACAGCACAAAACTAATAGCGTCTTTTCCCCTTTCGGGGGCCGCTAAAAAAACGTATTGTAAGAGTCATGTAAACAAGACTTAAAACGAGCAGTGTCTCTGAATGTTAGACTTACGCTGGGGAACAAAAGCGACTATCAAACTTGCAGGATGCTATGAAGTCGTTTTTCCTGTGTCCGGCATTCTCCACAATGGATTGGTTAAGCTTGGCAGTGATGTAGCTGTATGCCATGGATGCCAGATACTCATCGTCCTTTGTTGCGTAAAACCTTTACAGATCAAGTACAATCAAATGTTTGAATTGTGCTGTGTAAAGCCATCAGAAATCATTTCACACTACATGATTAGAGAAAGAAACTCCTGAAACCAAACACTACCTACGTTGTTACGTTGTCCCTGCTCTGATCCAATGCCTCCCATTTGCAGAATGAAGAGTTGGAGAGGACATCTGTCCAGTTGAAGGGGGAACTTGACCTATCAACGTCATTCGCTGACCTGATCTTTCTGAAATTGTTGGATCGACCTAGAAGATAAATATAAAGTAATTATCTCATTCATGAGATATCTAATGATCGTGTTAAATTGACACTCTATTGTCTACGTGTTTGTATTCATTGAACTACGTGTTTGTATTCATTGAACTACGTGTTTGTATTCATTGAACTACGTGTTTGTATTCATTGAAATACGTGTTTGTATTCATTGAACTACGTGTTTGTATTCATTGAACTACGTGTTTGTATTCATTGAAATACGTGTTTGTATTCATTGAACTACGTGTTTGTATCCATTGAACTACGTGTTTGTATTCATTGAACTACGTGTTTGTATCCATTGAACTACGTGTTTGTATTCATTGAACTACGTGTTTGTATTCATTGAACTACGTGCTGCTGAGCTGTAAGCTCTTTTGCTGTTTGTGCCATAGCTTGGAAATGTATCTTGTTGTTTTTCTCAGTTGTTCTGCACTTGGTATGCTGGATTTTTGTGGTAACAGGATCTCTCAGATGTGCACTTGATTAGGACGTTTTTTTTTTTCAGTACCTTATGTTTATCTTTGAATGTGGAAGACAATAATGGCCTAGGTATATTGAAAAATAAAAACTTTAAAAACAATGAACCTGGTGTGTCCTTTTCTGAGCGTTTTTAATTTGCATTGCAGAAATGACCACGCATCGAAATAATTAGTTAAATTAATAGATAGTAAAAACTAGTCAAATGATTAACTAATTTACTGACGTTTTAGCTACTTAAGCAGAAATAAAATTACAAATGCTACAATGACTGACAGTCACTGTTTAAATGCTGAGTAAAAATGAATATTTAACTGCTAAAGTAACAATGACTGAGTATTTGCTACTAAAATGTTTAAATACTACTTCAAAAATGATTGAGTATTGCACTGATGTATTTGCTTTGCTTTAGAAGATGGCATGGGATGACGACAGGCATGTTTTGAACCCAATACCATCGTGACGATAGTCCAAAGCGCAAGCCACAAGCAGTCACTGTTAATTAAAGAATAACTGAATGTCCGTACGTTCTTGTCCTGCTAATTGATTTTAGCATTTTCTTAGATAAAAAAATATTGAAATATCTATCTTGAAGCTATTATATTATTAACTTTGTTTAATGCACACGATGAACAGTTTTGCTCTATGGGTGCTGAATTACACATATACAGTTGCTTAATTTATGATTTTGGCTTATGTCCCTTTCTTCCTCAGATTTCATCAAATGACAATGTTAAAGGCAGAAGAAAATAGTCTCTTCCTAACTTCTACGTGTACTGTATTTAACCCAAACTCACCTCTCAGCTTCGTTTGTCTATGTGATTTCATAAAGTTGACATAACTCTTGTAGAGTGCTTCTGTTGCAAGTTCTCTCCTGTGTTCTGTGTTCAGGTCATAGTTCATAAATTTTAGTTTGTCCAGAATTGCAATTGAAACGCCTTGATTGTTATTTTCTACCTGGAATATATTAACTTGTATAGTTAATAAAAGGTTTTAGGTTCAAATGTCATCAGTATGGGATTTTAAAATACTTTCAAGACCTTTGGGTCATTGAGGAATCTGTTAAAGTAACCCATTTTATTGAACAAGGAAAATATTGTTAAAAATATATTTTTCAAAACGACAGTATACAACTTTTAAACCTAAAAAATTTTTTAAAATTAATAAAACAAAAGAACTCAACATGAGTAGTACATTTGTTACGTTGACACTGTCAGCTTCTTGATTGAACGATTCTAACAATAAGGCCAGACGGCATCGTACGGCCTATAAGATTTATATTATTTATTGGTAGGTTTATTAAACGTAGAACTCTTCTCTAGTCTAGATCTAGACTTAACCTATATTAGAACTACGTAAAAATATAAACAAAGCTTAGATAAAATATTAATACATTTTAATATGCCAATAGCCCAATAAACAACTTTTTAAAATATGGAGTGTTCTATAATACACTACGTACTACGCAAAACAGCAGGGTTTCTCTCCAGGGCTATTGCAAGAGATAATTTAAGCCTCTCAAGCTCTAACCCAAATGGAGCTTGATGATGATGATGATAATACCCATTAAATTTTTTAATTTTGAGAAACCTAATGATAAGAAAAGTTATTTATGAAACCATTCATTCTGCTTCTAGGTATATCTTGTACAAGCTCTGTAGCATTTATTCTGACCTACTTAATATATTTTATATAAAGCCATGTTCTCACTTACTTGGTCATTCGCTGTGTCAGCTCGTCTTTTGTATCTAGGAGATGCACTTGTTGTGTAGTTCTGAGAGTTGGCAGCTATCTTCATTGTGGTGAAGCTTGAGTTCTGAGAGTTGGCAGATAAACTCACTGTTGTTGAGTTGTGAGAATCGCTAGATGAGCTTGCTGTCGTAGAGTTCTGAGAGCTTGCAAAAAATTGAGTTGTTGTATCTGTTGGTGCATGATATGTACTTTGTGACGAATCTTCTGACCCCGTTATGGATGCTTCTAAAGAAAAAAAAATTTTCAAATGCTATTTTTCTTTCCTCTTATCAGCTTGCCAATTCTTGATGGGAACAAAAAAAAAACAACAACCTGGAAACTAAAACCTGGACATGTATCCGGAAAATAGCTCTAATGAGTCTCCTAGCAATTAGACAATTTGTGTATAACTTTGTGAAAATAAGTTCTAGCTGATTATGGCATATGGAAAACTCTGGTTTGACCGTTGACATTTTTCTAAATATAATCTTCTTAAAATTAATTAATTGTTACGACGCATGATAGGTTCTAAATGGCCAAACAAAGTCACTAATCACGATCTACCATAAGTGACCCAGCAAACACCAATAGAACAGGAAATGAAAAGACGCAAAAGGGACTGGATTGGCCGGACAATGCGTAGGACAAGGGAAAATAGAACAGGCTCAGAACTGGAACCCACAGGGGAAGATAAATGCTGTGAGACCAAAGTAAGCATGGAGAAGATAAACAGAACAAAAAACAAAGATGGCAGGTTGGTCATGGTCCCGAGTGATATTTCTCAGAACAGAATACGATAGCGAAGTATTGTTGCGGCTTCACTAGTAGTCTAAAGGTTAAGTCAACTAAGTCAAGTAAGTCAAGTGAATGCATAAAGATTTTTTAAAAACCATACGGAGCAACCACTCACTATTCGCCCACTGCCACGCGGAAAGAGGGGCCTCGCGTAGAGACACGTAGAGTACTAAATAGCAATGCAGACAAGCTCCAGGCATTCACCAACAAATGCTTAAATCCTATAATGGGTGCTAAATGGTCCATCAAAATCTCCAATTACAGTCTATCGGAAATAGTCTAACAAACATCCATAGACCAGGAAATCAAAAGACGCAAGTGGAGACTGGATTGGCCAGGCAATGCAGAGATCAAGGGCCCTGAACTGGAACCCACCAGAAGATAAAGGCTGTGAGAACAAAGTAAATATGGTGGAAATCTACAGAACAAAAAAACAAAGATGGCAGAATGGACATGGGCCGATGGAAAATTGCCCAGAACAGAGTACGGTGGGGAAGTACTGTTGCGGCTTCACTGGTCGTCTAAAGGACTAAGTCAAGTAAGTCAAGTGAATGCAATAAAGGTTTTTTAAAAATCATACTGAGCAACCAGCCTCACTTGGTGATTGCGATTCGCATTGACACAAAAGGTCAGTTTAGAATTGATAATATCTATGGTGTGAGATGTTATCGCAAGTCCAATTGTGTCATTCTGTACAAGCAGGGCCGGTCCTACACATTGCGGGGCCCTATGCGAAAAGGATTGCGCGGGGCCTAGTCTGGGTAGAAATAAGGATATTAAGTGAAAATAAAGATTTTTTGTTAGAAAATAAATTTATCCTTCTACTTTATTCATACTTACTAAGTGCAAAATCTCGGTCAACTTTACTTTACGAGCAATCTACATGGTAGTTTTCCATCAGAAAGCCGTTAAACATTCAGATCTGCCTTTTAGATTTACTATCGGCTAGTAAAATATCACTTTTGATTTTTTAAGAGATCGAGATAGATTTAGATCTATATTTATATGTCAATGACTATTAAAGTAAATTGAGTACTGAAACTTCCTGGGTTTTTTTTTTTGTTAAAATTCGCCCTATTTTTACATTTTTATTAAATGAAAGCTAACAATGCCTTTTTTTTTAATCGCGAGTAGGATTGGCGTTTTCTATATTGAATGACACTTCAAAATAAAAAATTTTTTTTTTTTTTTCACAGGACATTTTTATGAGTTTTCAGGATATTTAAATAAGTTCAGAAGATTTTCATGACTTTTTTCGTTAACATTGCAATTTCAGGAGATTTCCCGGAGCTTTTTTTAATAATTTAAAATGGTTTAATTTAATAATTACAACAAGAGTTAGCGCGGGGCCTACGAAAGTGCGGGGCCCACTGCGCCGCATAGGGTGCAGTGCCATAAGGCGCCCTGTGTACAAGTCCACTTAAGGCAATGTTCTTAAGTAGTTGTCTATATTTCATGATTGGATTATACAAAACCGACAAACTAGATTCCAACAAGAAATAATGTGCCCAGGCAAAAGACTAATAAATAGAAACCAAGACGAAAAGAATGTTCGACTATAAGGGCCGTAATAAAAATTGTTATCCCCAAAAAGGAAATAGATTTTAAAAAAATAATGGGATTGTTTCTCTAATAAGCTATATGGGCTCAAGATGTATTCGCCAACATTTATCCTATCTTATCTTATATATAATACAGACGTTACTTCAAAAAAGAAAATGATTACTTCCTACGCGTCAGACATTTAGTCATGCATATTAACCAGTGACCTAAATTCTGCTAAGTCACTGGTTTTCTTGGTTAGCTCAAGCAACCCATTCCATGCTCAAATAGCACTAGGGAAGAGGGAGCATTTGTTCAAATTTTTCCTAGCATATGGAACGAGGAATGTACCTTTATCTTTGTGTCTTTCTGAGTATTTTATTAGATTTTTTTTTTGTATTTGAAGATTATGGTTCAGTGTTTTATGTATAATTGCTACTTTACTTTTGAGTCTTCCATCCTGATGGCTTTCCTAAAATTTAGTGTTGAAAAAAAAAAGGTTTTCTCTACGATTTAAGAAAGTTTTTAAAGTAATCCAAAAGAGCAAATTGTTATCGGAGTGTGTGAGAGGAGTGGATCAGAGGAGTGTGGGAGAGGAGTGTGTGAGAGGAGTGGGTGAGAGGAGTGGATGAGAGGAGTGTGTGAGAGGAGTGTGTGAGAGGAGTGTGAGAGAGGAGTGGGTAAGAGGAGTGGGTGAGAGGAGTTTGTGAGAGGAGTGTGTCATAGGAGTGGTGAAAGGAGTGGGGGAGAGGAGTGGGTGCGAGGAGTGACTTTCAACCTTATTAATTACAGAACTTGATCCCTAATTAACCCGACTACATCAAAGATGTTAATTAGTTTTTCCAAGCTTCAAAAATTAAAACTACTAATTAATAGTTTTGAAATAGCACCTAAATGTTCAATTCATGAAGACTATCAGAACTTGCTGGCTGAGAGAGCTGTAAATGTTCGACTGATGCATGTGACTGGTTGAACTAACGCTCTGTGACCTACCTGTACAGTTAATGTTGTTGGGATACTCGTCCTCACCCTTCTCACAGTCGGGCTTAGTGTCACACAGCCAGGTAGTATTGAGACATCTTCCTGACTTACACTGGAAGTATTCACTTGGACACCTGAAAACTGAACGACAACACAACCAAACAATGCACACTTTGGAATCAATAGGTCTTACTTTTAAAAATATTGATTTCCAGTTTCATAAATATTAAATAGAACAATGATAATATACTGTCACAATAAACTAGGAATACACAGCAATATGACATGTGACTGACTGGAATTTAGAGACACATAACATTATATTGACAGCAATACAGTCACTTGACATGAGATTGATTTGAGTACAAAGACATGAGACGAGAGATTGGTTTGAATACACCATGACATGAAATTTTCTACAATACAAACGCATGATATTGGATTTGCGATTTCATGTCAAAAAAACATTGGAGCATTAAAACATGGAGAAAACCGTAAAGAACCGAAAAGACCACCAATTATGACTTGTTTACACAAGGAACACAATTGACCGCTAATGATGATACTTTTAAGGACTTGTACCTTTTACTTTAGAGATAGCATTTTTAACTTTTCCCTACCCCAAATAAATACATTGTGAGTTGTATGTATATGCTTTGGAACGACTGCTTCATGTTGTAGATGCGGCTCATGTTGTAGATGCGGCTCATGTTGTAGATGCGGCTCATGTTGTTGATAAATAAATAAATTATAGCTTTTATATAGCGCTACTTTCATGCTTATAGCATGCTCAGAGCGCTCTGGCCCAATCTCATTTGTGGACCAGTGGGTGGAGGGGGTATCAAGGAGAAGGTTTTTCCGTGCTGACTTTAAGCGCTCAGTAAACACAGCTCTGCATGAGTCGGGTGTCGAACCTCGAGCCCCCTTCATAGTTAGCCAAGCCAAGCCAAGTTCAAGCGCACTTAGCCTCTCGAACATACACACACGATCTCACCATAACTTTATTCACAATAGTGAACTCAGATTTACCAATTATTTTACCAAAGATATACATCAGCTATCAAATTTCGAGGAAAATCGAGAACCACGTTTCATTTATCAACCCACTCAAGATTTTCAGCCCATGAATATTCAAGCTGAATAGGGTATTATAAAAAGTACCTTAAAAATAAATATTAAAAACCAAATTTGAAAAAAACAAAGTCATTTTTACATAAACAAGCAAGAAACAAACAAAATAAAACAACATATAAAGCTTATTTAAGGTAAGCATCGCACAATCACTGTCATTTATCGAAATACTGCATAATGTATATCCTCTTTTTGTATATAAAGCACAATTAATTAATGGTTATCACTAACTGATTATTTTTTTGATTCATTCATGTATAGTCTTCGACAATTAATAATTTTGCAGAGTGTTTAGTGAATAAACTTAAAATGGGAAGTGGGAGGTGTCAAAGAATGCTCCCAGTCTGTACATAGCTAGATATACCAATACATATGCAAACATATTAGTGTTCAAACAGAGGGACACCAGCACATTGTTGAATGACAATAATAAATCCACTTACCATTACAATGGTCTTCATCGTCATTGTTTCCACAGTTGTCTTTTTTGTCACAGACTTGAGTGTACTCTATGCATTTGCCGTTGCTACATTTATATTTGTCCTTCGGACATTCTCCTTTGGATAGAAGAATATACCGGTCATTTTGGACATAATTCAATGACCGTTTTGACTAGCAGAGCTAACGTCTTTAATTTGTGGAGCAGCGAAAACAAAGACACAAGTTTTGACCACGGAAATCAATTTATTTTTAGCATTGTTTAGTTTTGTTTCCACCTCAGAGAAGACATAACATGAGCTAAAGTTTTGCCATCAAAAAAAATAAAGATATATATATATATGTTATATATATATAACCAGCAGCGAAACATTGTTTAATTCCTAATGCAGTTCCCTCTGCGAAGGACAGGCCATGTATTCAAAATGGACAAATCTCGCATCCCAAAAAAGGTTTCTGTATTGCTAGCTAGAGGAAAACAACTCAGGGTGGTCAAAGTTAATGCTTCAGGGGCACTGTAAAAGCGTGCCTAGAATCTTTGTCATCAGGCAGCAAATGATAGAACATTTTGGCGGAATGGGACCTCTTTCACCCAAACGAAAGGTCACGTAATAGCCATTGATAAGAACAACGAAAAAAAAACTGTCACGTGATAACCATTGTTAATTCGAATTAGGTCGTACTTTATATGGAAGAGATAGGGAAGCGCGTTGCTCAGTTTTGTTTGTTTACGAATTGGTGAACGATGTCCAATATTAATCTTTAATTTCGGGAATCAATTACTAGAAATATAACACATGGCAGCACCCTTACAAATTTGAGCCCTATAGTTACATTTTGCTAGGTGATTAGAAAACTCCTAACGGTCCAGTGACTGTATTGGCGTTCATGGGGGATTAGTTAGAGGGAATGTAACCAAAGAAACGCTGCTGATATTGCCTGATTATCTTGTACTATAGATATACTTAGTCAGTTAAAGTTATCAGAATAGAACTCTAAAAGTATAACTTCTGAATCACAGTTCTGTTTTTTTTTTTCTTCTTTGCTTTGTTACTGGGTTTTTTTTTCACTTCTCATTTAAATTTTACAAAATGTGGAATTTGAACAGTAGACCTAATGATTTCATTCAATGGAGAATTTTTGTTTCTACGTGTAGTTCATTAGAAATCCCACAATGTGTTCTAGATCAGAAAGACAGTAAGTGTAGCCTAGTGATGGCCCAAACTATATTAACATTTGACCCTTTAGTGATATTTGTTGTGGTTTCCAAAGTGAAAATTCAAATCTATGA
Organism: Biomphalaria pfeifferi; assembly: GCA_030265305.1. Taxonomy (NCBI): domain Eukaryota; kingdom Metazoa; phylum Mollusca; class Gastropoda; family Planorbidae; genus Biomphalaria; species Biomphalaria pfeifferi. The sequence goes on from JASAOG010000165.1 coordinate 1,491,276, forward strand.
AATCATTAAATAAAGTAAACAGACACATTTAAAAAACTGTGGTGAAGATTACTGGATTATCACCTTTCTAATTCTGTATCAAATAAACCAGCTATCAATGTCTTTGCCCAAATAGGTTCAGTTTTAGTATTAAATCAGTTGTTATTGTTTTTTATCGCCATTGTAAAATCAGTTTTTGTTTGGAAATGTTCTACTTGACGGATTAAAGCTCTATTGACGCTGACCTGAATGTGGACCCGCGGAATTGATTTCACAATTCAAGCCGTAACGCTTGATGTATTTATTTATAGGTCAACACTGGGGAGTAATGGCTGGTTAAATACTTGCTCACGCTTAGAGATTAAAAAAAAAAGCCCTTAAATTAACGGATCTCTTTTTCTCTTCCTCGGAGTCCTGATGCACAGACTCTCGTGATGCCGTATTGCGTGGAGATCCATTAGTTGACAACATTTCGTGATAGACCGATTTGTAACGCTAAACATTATGACGCAGGCAGTGCAATGAAACAAAGAAGGAGTTAAACATGGAGCGTCCCGTGTTCAAGTCTTGATCAATGTTAAAAATCAAGACAGCAACAATTTTATTTTTTTCCCAGTTTTTATTTGTAAAAGAAAAAGAATCATGAACTTAAAGTGTATTCATCTTAAATAGTCAGCTATATACTGTTGGTCCCTTTTTCCTTAATAGTATTTCAGGCTTGTGGGATTCCCGAAATACGATATAAGGCTGACTACTATCAGCATCGGCTTCTGGAAGCAGTATGAAAAGACTTAAGTCTTCAGAGGTACAGTCTAGGCCGCTGAGATGGATTCGAAAGTTAACCAGGATAAATGGCTCTCTAATTTGGCTTTCTTTTTTCGGGGTTTTATACTGTCTGACTGTGCGCTACTGATTTGATTCAAATTGTTTTAAAAGATAGAAATTTTACTTATAGAGTACAAAATATTTTGCATAAAGTAAGTTTCCGTCTCTATGTGGGAAAAAAGTGAAATGCAAAACAAATTCAAACACACTGTTATAAAGTATTTGAATAATTTGTAAACTACCAGAGTTGTGGGACGTTGAAACTGATGTAGCTTTCTTGCCCGATATTGAGCTTTACATTTTTCCAATTTAAAAAAAAACACAACTGGGTATTTATTGCAAACAAAGCCAACACAACTGGTAGAGAATTCTAATAATTAGAGCCGTTTTCGAGAACCGTATCCAGGTTTTTCCACCCAGGTGTTGCCGGTGAATTTACAAGCCGAATAGAAGAATTGTAAACTTAAAAAAAACAGCACCATGATTACAGTATTTTGCACTCTGATTTTATCCTCACCTAGTATTGATTTAGGTTCACCCAGTGGGATTAAAGTACAATATTTGATAATGTTATATTTTGTAAACCTTGAACTATATGCTTGTCCTATTATATTAGCATTATTGATTCTTTTCAAACTCTAATATTTTGTCTAGAGTTATGGCAGATGATGATACAAGAGTCACTCTCGACTTAAAAGCTCTTAACATATTGTAAGGCTATGTGACAATGTCACGCTGTAATCCAGCCCCACACTTTGTCTCAGTTTAACAACTCTTCAAATAGAGTTAACTGTTCATCATTATCTCCCTTAATTCACTTTTCATTTCAACAGGATCGTAATACCTAAACAAATGAGAGAAAGAGATAGATAGATAGAGAGAGAGAGAGAGAGAGAGAGAGTATTAAAAAAGGTAGGGCGGAGCGTATGGGTGTGTCACGTGAATATTTTCCGTACTTCAAATTAAACATTGCGAACAGACTGACAAACAAAAAGAATTTTTCAATAAGTATTTAAACAAAAAGTTATAAAGATCATCGTTTTTTGTTGTTTCTGTTGTTTTTTTCTTTAGAGTCACAGAATTAGAAAAGTGTTTATAGAGTGAAAAATGTTTTGAGAAACTTGTGTACAGTGGAGAAATGTCTAATCACTGAGGTCATGCCAGGTGCCTAGAACGTTTAATACCTGGAAAAGTCCAAGATTTCATAATTTGTTTGAAGAGTACATCAGACGTTACTGGCTCTATAAACTCTGCCAGGACTTTGAAAGGTTCGCTATTAATCTCGTTTCTTCGAATCGGGTTCAAATTACACACTGTTACACTTGGAAACTCGAGCTCAGATGCAGCTTTGAGCTCAATTTTCACCTGATGAAACAAAATAGAATCTATTTAAATACTGAGTCACTGTTGAGTCACTGTAGACCTATCTTAAAGAAAATAACAAAAGAACTATTTGTTTATGTTATACAATGTGTGCAGGATTGTATAGAAATGTCTGGACTGATTTTGACAAACGGTCCGCACCAACTTGTGCATTTATATTTTAAAAATCTGAAGTAATTACTGAGTGAAAGATGTTAATATTGGCGCTATTTTGTCATAGGCGCTATTTTGTCATAGGCGCTATTTTATCATAGGCGCTATTTTGTCATAGGCGCTAGTTTGTTATCTTATTTTTGTTATAGGCGCTATTTTCTAATCTCTATTTTGTCATAGGCGCTATTTTGTTATCACTATTTTGTCATAGGCACAATTTTGTTATCACTATTTTGTCATAAGCGCTACTTTATTATCACTATTTTGTCATAGACACTATTTTGTTATCACTATTTTGTCATAGGCGCTATTTTATTATCACTATTTTGTCATAGGCGCTATTTTGTTATCACTATTTTGTCATAGGCACTATTTTGTTATCACTATTTTAATATCACTATTTTGTTATCACTATTTTGTTATCACTATTTTGTTATCACTATTTTGTTATCACTATTTTGTTATCACTATTTTGTTATCACTATTTTGTCATAGGCGCTATTTTTTATCACTATTTTGTTATAGACGCTATTTTGTTATAGACGCTATTTTGTTATAGACGCTATTTTGTTATAGACGCTATTTTGTTATAGACGCTATTTTGTCGGCTTTGTTTTTTTTCGTTTGCTATTTAGTGGGGTCACGATAAGCTCATTGGTGCTCAAGCCTCTACACATTTTAATTGTAGGCTAATGTTCACTATATTATATATACTTTGGACATCGTATTAGCCACATTGTATCAAAGATAGTAGTAGGTACACCAGTTGCATGGCACTTAGAAATAGGTACATCAGTAGTCTAATTGAAACACTACACAGTCTCTATAGTTTTCATAGCAGCTAACAAACTACCATCTCATCAACATCTAGAAGAATTGTTTAACCAGCAAAAAAAAAAATGTTGAAGCAAAGCTTATTCACTGCCATGTAAAAGTCAATATTGCAACAACAAAAAATAACAATAATAAACTAATGAGTTAATGTTTCTGTTTGATTCATATTTTGTTAAGAACAATAAATAATTATGTAAAGTTTCAACTTGATCCGAGAATGAGTGTGAAAGAAATAACGTGTACAAAAAATGTACTAGACAGACAGATTTACTATCAGCTTTGTAAAAACTAGTCCTAAAAGATGAACTAGTGTATCCATACATATCTAAGTAAGATAACCCGTGTATATAAATTTGTACCTCAGTAGGGTAAGCCAAGAATCTATCCAATAGCCAGTAGCACTGTACAGCTGTCCAGCCAGAACAAGCCAGGACCACGAGTATCCAAATCAGACGTTTCAAGATCGAGGTGGAGTTGTAGATGACGATAAGTGGCGTGAAACTGGTTTCTGACACAAACATAGAGAACTCATCTCTGACTCGACTCTTCTGCAGATAGACAAATCTTAAATCATATAGTACATTTTATCTTCAAACTCAATATGCCTTTATTAATTTATACAAACGTTGCTTCCTACTTCATATCAAAAAGTTATTAATTCATTAAACACTTTAAAAAAAAATTTTTTTTTTTTAATAAGCTATCTTTCAGGCTATAGCCTACTCAGTGCTCTATTACATTGTGTGTGTGTGTGTGGTATCTGGAAGGTTTCCTGGCTACCTTTAGGCGCTCTTGTTCTATTTCTAATTAGACATTCTATTATTAAGTCCTAGTCCAAACCCCCGCAGGACGGCTGGGGGTGGATGCAGGCAGGGTTCGCTCCTCGGGACAGTCCGAATCGCATGCCACACAACACGGCAGCCCTCCTCGGCAAACTTCTTGCTTAAAATGCAACCAAGTGCTTTATGTCACACTGCCATACATTGTTGAATTTCCTAATGAGTGCATCTCCACTGACTTGAGTTTTTGAACCTCTCTATGAGTTGATCATTATATCGTGATCCAGTTCTGTGTTTGTTGAGCAGCAAATACAATCTAAATGGAAGCATTTTTTTATTAGGCTTCATGTCAAATCAATGCCAATGTCAATGTTTGATAACCTTTAGACACTTCATTCAAAAGTTAAACTTGATACACTTGAAAAAAAAAGAAATAAAACACACCCACACATATTCACATGGAGACACAGCCACAGACCAATACATGCAAGCACACATATACAAGTCACATCATTGCCTTACACTTTGATCATGTCATTTTTTTCCCCCGTCTGGTACAAGATATACTTTCACTTTCAGAATTATAACTCAGAGTCATGTAGATTCTAGTTTCGCATCCAATAGAGTTACAGAAAAGATTAAAGCCCATTACAATAATACACTTAACAATGCTGACAATTAGTTTCTCGAAAGCTGAAGAGTTACCTCAGTGAAAGCTTGGATTGCTTGAAGCTTATGAAAGTTGTCTCTCATTTTCGGTTTCATTGCGGACGACGTTTCTTGCCACATTTCCAGAAACAACTTTTCTATAAAGAAAATACTTCTTTATACAACTTATAGATTATCTTGCTTAAATGTTAATGAATGTTAGATTTAAAGAAAGAAAGATCATTTTTTTCACCAGCTATCCCTTCCCCCCGGAAAGTAATCTGAATAAGCGAATGTATAAAGTAAAAATCTACTACACTTTGTAATATTCTGATAAGCATTTAGATCTATAATTAGATCAAGGAAAACATTAAAAAAGGTTACAAAAAACGTTTGTGTGAAAACACAAACTCAAAATCGGCCCCCGAAGTGGTCCACCCAGTCAGGTAAAAAAGGCAGGTTTCAATATTTTCCGAAAGAACATCCAAATGAAATTCTATTAAAGACAAATGATAGAAGAATGGAGAAAGAAGGTTGACAGATCTTGTGTGGTACCCCAGCGGTCCAGCACACCAAAAGATAGGTGAAAGTGAATGTGAAGTTAGATGTGAACCTGGCCTAACTGATGTAAATTTTTTATTCAAATCTTCAAGAAAAAAAAAACATTTCCGTAATTCCTTTACTCTAATGTAGACGGCAGTGGAACAGTAGAGCAGTTCATGCGATATGAAAAACTACTGTTGTTGTTTTTAATTATTTACAACTGATATGCATACTAAATAGATTTTTTCTCTTTAAAAAAAAATCAACATTTTTTTAAAATAAATGTAGTAGTTAGTATACTAAAACTTACTTAACTTAGCAATACAAATGTAAAAAAATATTTTTTTTTTCAAAAAATTTTAAAGTATTTGCAGAAATGTGTTAAAAATATGGTAAACAATATTGTCCCCTACCAAAGATCCTACCGTGTTTGTTACTATTAATAGTGGATAGTTGTAAAAGTGGTGTATTTCTATTCGCTTTCAGAAAAGAAAAACGTAGCAGTTGCATCAGAACTTTGAATGGTCTAAAATATTATGATGTCAGATTTTCGCTATCTTTTCTAGTTTAAGAGATCTAAACGGGACGAACGAACGGACAGACATTCCACACAAAACTAATAGCGTCTTTACTCCTTTCGAGGGCCGCTAAAAATACTTTTTTAAAAAAAGACAATACATCCTTTATGCAACTTATAGAGCGAGTGTTTTCTCTTTATAAAATGAATGAATGTTAGATTAAAAAACAATGGGACTTTATTTTTAGCCCGCCCCTTTCCCCCTTTATCTCCGAAAAAGAATCTTGGTTAGTACACTTTATAATATAATATTGTAATGTTACTAATTTAGATCTAGACTTAGAAGATGCGTAAAATTTTCATGAACATTAATTTATGAAATACTTGAATCAATAATAACATGCATTCAAAAATGCCGAAAGTCCTCCCAAAACTGATGTTGGATATAGACCTAGATCAAGATCTCTAGCCAAATTTAAATTTATTTAATTTTTAACTTGAAAAATGATAACGGTTAAATTAGAGTTTTTCCTATGTGGACGTGTGGAAAAACCTTCTGGGTGGGAAACAGCATCCGGGTGTATCTAGGACACGGATCTCGAAGCGGCTCTAACGATTTTCCTAGAAGTTAGGCAGCTAATGAAAATCGTTGGGAAGAAAAATTACAAGCTCGTTAGCCACAATGGTAAAACTCTAGTTTGACTGTTCTAATTTTCAAAGTAAAAAAAAAAAATTAAATTTGGCTAGAGAACGAGAAAATGTTTTTCTCTAGACTATATAAAACATCGGTTATTTCCACATGTTGGTATTATATTATTTGAAAGTTTTATAAATTAATGTTCATATAAATTTTGCGCATCTTTTTACAATACCTCTATTCAAGTCAGAACTTCATGGAGGAACCTGCAGTCGTTGATCTCAAAAACGTCTCTAACGATTTTCAGAAATTTAACAGTTGCTGTACATCGCTGAAAAAAAGAATTACTAGCTCATTGGCAACAAGTGGAAAACTCTAGTTTGACCGTTTTAATTTTTGAAATTAAAAAATTAAATAAATAAAAAATTGTCTATAAGTTGGAGTAAAAAAACACATGGCGTAGTCGGCCGTAGTGTAGCGATAACTGAATTATTTATTAAATTTAAAGTTACTTAAAGTTGATTGATAGATTATCTAAGCTTTGCTTGTATTTTTTACTTAATCTAATACAAGCTAAGTCTAGATTCTCGATCTAGGAGTAGATCTATATCTAGATTAGATCTTCAGAATTCTAAATCAGATACTTGTAATGAAAGTACCAATAAATAAGTACGTTGTTATACAATGCCCGCTGGCTCAAATTGTAAATCGTTGGTTCAAGAAGGTAACAGTGTCATTTATCACAAGTTCTATAGCCGATATGATTTAAAAAAAAAAAAATTAATTTTTTAAAAATATTTTATTTTATTGTAAGTTGTATAATGAAGGTATTGTTTTTTTTAATGATTTTAAAGAAATGTTTTTCTTGTTTCTATTGTATTGAAATCACAAAATGAACATCATTTATTAAACACAATAAACAAAACAACAACAAAAGAACAAAAAAAAAGCTTATATTATGATTCTGTTAGAATGAAACTTTTGTTTTAAAATTTCTTCCCGCAAGATAATTTTTCTTTAACTATTTTTTTATATCCTTTTTATATTTCCTTTAAAAAAAAAAAAAAAAGTTTTGGCTAAACGTTTTAAACTTTGCTCTTTGACCTGTCCTATTTTTCATTTCCAACTAATAACTCACACTTTTTTTTCATTGTCTAAAGAAGCAGTGCCGGCCTTAGGCATAGGCCAACTAGGTAGCCACCTAGGGCCTCCGATTGATGGGTCTCGCACAGGACTCGAGATAATGTCTACAGAGAACCATTGAGACTTATGCCCAGTGTAGATTTGAAATAATGTCTACAGAGAACCATTGAGACTTATGCCCAGTGTAGATTTGAAATAATGTCTACAGAGAACCATTGAGACTTATGCCCAGTGTAGATTTGAAATAATGTCTACAGAGAACCATTGAGACTTATGCCCAGTGTAGATTTGAAATAATGTCTACAGAGAACCATTGAGACTTATGCCCAGTGTAGATTTGAAATAATGTCTACAGAGAACCATTGAGACTTATGCCCAGTGTAGATTTGAAATAATGTCTACAGAGAACCATTGAGACTTATGCCCAGTGTAGATTTGAAATAATGTCTACAGAGAACCATTGAGACTTATGCCCAGTGTAGATTTGAAACAATGTCTACAGAGAACCATTGAGACTTATGCCCAGTGTAGATTTGAAACAATGTCTACAGAGAACCATTGAGACTTATGCCCAGTGTAGATTTGAAACAATGTCTACAGAGAACCATTGAGACTTATGCCCAGTGTAGATTTGAAATAATGTCTACAGAGAACCATTGAGACTTATGCCCAGTGTAGATTTGAAATAATGTCTACAGAGAACCATTGAGACCTATGCCCAGTGAAGATTTGAAATAATGTCTACAGAGAACCATTGAGACTTATGCCCAGTGTAGATTTGAAATAATGTCTACAGAGAACCATTGAGACTTATGCCCAGTGTAGATTTGAAATAATGTCTACAGAGAACCATTGAGACCTATGCCCAGTGTATATTTGAAATAAAGTCTACAGAGAACCATTGAGACCTATGCCCAGTGTAGATTTGAAATAATGTCTACAGAGAACCATTGAGACCTATGCCCAGTGTAGATTTGAAATAATGTCTACAGAGAACCATTGAGACCTATGCCCAGTGTAGATTTGAAATAATGTCTACAGAGAACCATTGAGACCTATGCCCAGTGTAGATTTGAAATAATGTCTACAGAGAACCATTGAGACCTATGCCCAGTGTAGATTTGAAATAATGTCTACAGAGAACCATTGAGACTTATGCCCAGTGTAGATTTGAAACAATGTCTACAGAGAACCATTGAGACTTATGCCCAGTGTAGATTTGAAACAATGTCTACAGAGAACCATTGAGACTTATGCCCAGTGTAGATTTGAAACAATGTCTACAGAGAACCATTGAGACTTATGCCCAGTGTAGATTTGAAATAATGTCTACAGAGAACCATTGAGACCTATGCCCAGTGTAGATTTGAAACAATGTCTACAGAGAACCATTGAGACTTATGCCCAGTGTAGATTTGAAACAATGTCTACAGAGAACCATTGAGACTTATGCCCAGTGTAGATTTGAAACAATGTCTACAGAGAACCATTGAGACTTATGCCCAGTGTAGATTTGAAACAATGTCTACAGAGAACCATTGAGACCTATGCCCAGTGTAGATTTGAAACAATGTCTACAGAGAACCATTGAGACCTATGCCCAGTGTAGATTTGAAACAATGTCTACAGAGAACCATTGAGACTTATGCCCAGTGTAGATTTGAAACAATGTCTACAGAGAACCATTGAGACTTATGCCCAGTGTAGATTTGAAACAATGTCTACAGAGAACCATTGAGACTTATGCCCAGTGTAGATTTGAAACAATGTCTACAGAGAACCATTGAGACTTATGCCCAGTGTAAATTTGAAACAATGTCTACAGAGAACCATTGAGACCTATGCCCAGTGTAGATTTGAAACAATGTCTACAGAGAACCATTGAGACCTATGCCCAGTGTAGATTTGAAACAATGTCTACAGAGAACCATTGAGACTTATGCCCAGTGTAGATTTGAAACAATGTCTACAGAGAATCATTGAGACCTATGCCCAGTGTAGATTTGAAACAATGTCTACAGAGAACCATTGAGACCTATGCCCAGTGTAGATTTGAAACAATGTCTACAGAGAACCATTGAGACCTATGCCCCAGTGAAACAATGTCTACAGAGAACCATTGAGACCTATGCCCAGTGAAACAATGTCTACAGAGAACCATTGAGACCTATGCCCAGTGAAACAATGTCTACAGAGAACCATTGAGACATATGCCCAGTGAAACAATGTCTACAGAGAACCATTGAGACATATGCCCAGTGAAACAATGTCTACAGAGAACCATTGAGACCTATGCCCAGTGAAACAATGTCTACAGAGAACCATTGAGACCTATGCCCAGTGAAGCAATGTCTACAGAGAACCATTGAGACCTATGCCCAGTGAAACAGTGAAACAATGTCTACAGAGAACCATTGAGACCTATGCCCAGTGAAACAATGTCTACAGAGAACCATTGAGACCTAGGCCCCAGTGAAACAATGTCTACAGAGAACCATTGAGACCTATGCCCAGTGAAACAATGTCTACAGAGAACCATTAAGACCTATGCCCAGTGAAACAATGACTACAGAGAACCATTGAGACCTATGCCCAGTGAAACAATGTCTACAGAGAACCATTGAGACCTATGCCTCAGTGAAACAATGTCTACAGAGAACCATTGAGACCTATGCCTCAGTGAAACAATGTCTACAGAGAACCATTGAGACCTATGCCCCAGTGAAACAATGTCTACAGAGAACCATTGAGACCTATGCCCCAGTGAAACAATGTCTACAGAGAACCATTGAGACCTATGCCCAGTGAAACAATGTCTACAGAGAACCATTGAGACCTATGCCCAGTGAAACAATGTCTACAGAGAACCATTGAGACCTATGCCCAGTGAAACAATGTCTACAGAGAACCATTGAGACCTATGCCCCAGTGAAACAATGTCTACAGAGAACCATTGAGACCTATGCCCAGTGAAACAATGTCTACAGAGAACCATTGAGACCTATGCCCAGTGAAACAATGTCTACAGAGAACCATTGAGACCTATGCCCCAGTGAAACAATGTCTACAGAGAACCATTGAGACCTATGCCCCAGTGAAACAATGTCTACAGAGAACCATTGAGACCTATGCCCCAGTGAAACAATGTCTACAGAGAACCATTGAGACCTATGCCCCAGTGAAACAATGTCTACAGAGAACCATTGAGACCTATGCCTCAGTGAAACAATGTCTACAGAGAACCATTGAGACCTATGCCCCAGTGAAATAATGTCTACAGAGAACCATTGAGACCTATGCCTCAGTGAAACAATGTCTACAGAGAACCATTGAGACCTATGCTTAGTGAAACAATGTCTACAGAGAACCATTGAGACCTATGCCCAGTGAAACAATGTCTACAGAGAACCATTGAGACCTATGCCCCAGTGAAACAATGTCTACAGAGAACCATTGAGACCTATGCCCCAGTGAAACAATGTCTACAGAGAACCATTGAGACCTATGCCCCAGTGAAACAATGTCTACAGAGAACCATTGAGACCTATGCCCCAGTGAAACAATGTCTACAGAGAACCATTGAGACCTATGCCCCAGTGAAACAATGTCTACAGAGAACCATTGAGACCTATGCCCCAGTGAAACAATGTCTACAGAGAACCATTGAGACCTATGCCCCAGTGAAACAATGTCTACAGAGAACCATTGAGACCTATGCCCCAGTGAAACAATGTCTACAGAGAACCATTGAGACCTATGCCTCAGTGAAACAATGTCTACAGAGAACCATTGAGACCTATGCCCCAGTGAAACAATGTCTACAGAGAACCATTGAGACCTATGCCTCAGTGAAACAATGTCTACAGAGAACCATTGAGACCTATGCCTCAGTGAAACAATGTCTACAGAGAACCATTGAGACCTATGCCCCAGTGAAACAATGTCTACAGAGAACCATTGAGACCTATGCCCCAGTGAAACAATGTCTACAGAGAACCATTGAGACCTATGCCTCAGTGAAACAATGTCTACAGAGAACCATTGAGACCTATGCCTCAGTAAAACAATGTCTACAGAGAACCATTGAGACCTATGCCCCAGTGAAACAATGTCTACAGAGAACCATTGAGACCTATGCTTAGTGAAACAATGTCTACAGAGAACCATTGAGACCTATGCCCAAGTGAAACAATGTCTACAGAGAACCATTGAGACCTATGCCACAGTGAAACAATGTCTACAGAGAACCATTGAGACCTATGCCCCAGTGAAACAATGTCTACAGAGAACCATTGAGACCTATGCCCCAGTGAAACAATGTCTATAGAGAACCATTTAGACCTATGCCTCAGTGAAACAATGTCTACAGAGAACCATTGAGACCTATGCCCCAGTGAAACAATGTCTACAGAGAACCATTGAGACCTATGCCCCAGTGAAATAATGTCTACAGAGAACCATTGAGACCTATGCCTCAGTGAAACAATGTCTACAGAGAACCATTGAGACCTATGCCCCAGTGAAACAATGTCTACAGAGAACCATTGAGACCTATGCCTCAGTGAAACAATGTCTACAGAGAACCATTGAGACCTATGCCCCAGTGAAACAATGTCTACATAGAACCATTGAGACCTATGCCTCAGTGAAACAATGTCTACAGAGAACCATTGAGACCTATGCCTCAGTGAAACAATGTCTACAGAGAACCATTGAGACCTATGCCCCAGTGAAACAATGTCTACAGAGAACCATTGAGACCTATGCCCCAGTGAAACAATGTCTACAGAGAACCATTGAGACCTATGCCTCAGTGAAACAATGTCTACAGAGAACCATTGAGACCTATGCCTCAGTAAAACAATGTCTACAGAGAACCATTGAGACCTATGCCCCAGTGAAACAATGTCTACAGAGAACCATTGAGACCTATGCCCCAGTGAAACAATGTCTACAGAGAACCATTGAGACCTATGCCCAAGTGAAACAATGTCTACAGAGAACCATTGAGACCTATGCCACAGTGAAACAATGTCTACAGAGAACCATTGAGACCTATGCCCCAGTGAAACAATGTCTACAGAGAACCATTGAGACCTATGCCCCAGTGAAACAATGTCTATAGAGAACCATTTAGACCTATGCCTCAGTGAAACAATGTCTACAGAGAACCATTGAGACCTATGCCCCAGTGAAACAATGTCTACAGAGAACCATTGAGACCTATGCCCCAGTGAAATAATGTCTACAGAGAACCATTGAGACCTATGCCTCAGTGAAACAATGTCTACAGAGAACCATTGAGACCTATGCCTCATTGAAACAATGTCTACAGAGAACCATTGAGACCTATGCCTCATTGAAACAATGTCTACAGAGAACCATTGAGACCTATGCCCCAGTGAAACAATGTCTACAGAGAACCATTGAGACCTATGCCTCAAAGAAACAATGTCTACAGAGAACCATTGAGACCTATGCCTCAGTGAAACAATGTCTACAGAGAACCATTGAGACCTATGCCCCAGTGAAACAATGTCTACAGAGAACCATTGAGACCTATGCCCCAGTGAAACAATGTCTACAGAGAACCATTGAGACCTATGCCCCAGTGAAACAATGTCTACAGAGAACCATTGAGACCTATGCCTCAGTGAAACAATGTCTACAGAGAACCATTGAGACCTATGCCCCAGTGAAACAATGTCTACAGAGAACCATTGAGACCTATGCCCCAGTGAAACAATGTCTACAGAGAACCATTGAGACCTATGCCCCAGTGAGACAATGTCTACAGAGAACCATTGAGACCTATGCCTCAGTGAAACAATGTCTACAGAGAACCATTGAGACCTATGCCCCAGTGAAACAATGTCTACAGAGAACCATTGAGACCTATGCCCCAGTGAAACAATGTCTACAGAGAACCATTGAGACCTATGCCCCAGTGAAACAATGTCTACAGAGAACCATTGAGACCTATGCCCCAGTGAAACAATGTCTACAGAGAACCATTGAGACCTATGCCCCAGTGAAACAATGTCTACAGAGAACCATTGAGACCTATGCCTCAGTGAAACAATGTCTACAGAGAACCATTGAGACCTATGCCCCAGTGAAACAATGTCTACAGAGAACCATTGAGACCTATGCCTCAGTGAAACAATGTCTACAGAGAACCATTGAGACCTATGCCTCAGTGAAACAATGTCTACAGAGAACCATTGAGACTTATGCCCCAGTGAAACAATGTCTACAGAGAACCATTGAGACCTATGCCCCAGTGAAACAATGTCTACAGAGAACCATTGAGACCTATGCCTCAGTGAAACAATGTCTACAGAGAACCATTGAGACCTATGCCTCAGTGAAACAATGTCTACAGAGAACCATTGAGACCTATGCCCCAGTGAAACAATGTCTACAGAGAACCATTGAGACCTATGCCCCAGTGAAACAATGTCTACAGAGAACCATTGAGACCTATGCCCCAGTGAAACAATGTCTACAGAGAACCATTGAGACCTATGCCACAGTGAAACAATGTCTACAGAGAACCATTGAGACCTATGCCCCAGTGAAACAATGTCTACAGAGAACCATTGAGACCTATGCCCCAGTGAAACAATGTCTACAGAGAACCATTGAGACCTATGCCTCAGTGAAACAATGTCTACAGAGAACCATTGAGACCTATGCCCCAGTAAAACAATGTCTACAGAGAACCATTGAGACCTATGCCCCAGTGAAACAATGTCTACAGAGAACCATTGAGACCTATGCCTCAGTGAAACAATGTCTACAGAGAACCATTGAGACCTATGCCCCAGTGAAACAATGTCTACAGAGAACCATTGAGACCTATGCCTCATTGAAACAATGTCTACAGAGAACCATTGAGACCTATGCCCCAGTGAAACAATGTCTACAGAGAACCATTGAGACCTATGCCTCAAAGAAACAATGTCTACAGAGAACCATTGAGACCTATGCCTCAGTGAAACAATGTCTACAGAGAACCATTGAGACCTATGCCCCAGTGAAACAATGTCTACAGAGAACCATTGAGACCTATGCCCCAGTGAAACAATGTCTACAGAGAACCATTTAGACCTATGCCCCAGTGAAACAATGTCTACAGAGAACCATTAAGACCTATGCCCCAGTGAGACAATGTCTACAGAGAACCATTGAGATATATGCCTCAGTGAAACAATGTCTACAGAGAACCATTGAGACCTTTGCCCCAGTGAAACAATGTCTACAGAGAACCATTGAGACCTATGCCCCAGTGAAACAATGTCTACAGAGAACCATTGAGACCTATGCCCCAGTGAAACAATGTCTACAGAGAACCATTGAGACCTATGCCCCAGTGAAACAATGTCTACAGAGAACCATTGAGACCTATGCCCCAGTGAAACAATGTCTACAGAGAACCATTGAGACCTATGCCTCAGTGAAACAATGTCTACAGAGAACCATTGAGACCTATGCCCCAGTGAAACAATGTCTACAGAGAACCATTGAGACCTATGCCCCAGTGAAACAATGTCTACAGAGAACCATTGAGACCTATGCCCCAGTGAAACAATGTCTACAGAGAACCATTGATACCTATGCCTCAGTGAAACAATGTCTACAGAGAACCATTGAGACCTATGCCTCAGTGAAACAATGTCTACAAAGAACCATTGAGACCTATGCCAGAGAACCATTGAGACCTATGCCCCAGTGAAACAATGTCTACAGAGAACCATTGAGACCTATGCCCCAGTGAAACAATGTCTACAGAGAACCATTGAGACCTATGCCCCAGTGAAACAATGTCTACAGAGAACCATTGAGACCTATGCCCCAGTGAAACAATGTCTACAGAGAACCATTGAGACCTATGCCCCAGTGAAACAATGTCTACAGAGAACCATTGAGACCTATGCCCCAGTGAAACAATGTCTACAGAGAACCATTGAGACCTATGCCCCAGTGAAACAATGTCTACAGAGAACCATTGAGACCTATGCCCCAGTGAAACAATGTCTACAGAGAACCATTGAGACCTATGCCCCAGTGAAACAATGTCTACAGAGAACCATTGAGACCTATGCCCCAGTGAAACAATGTCTACAGAGAACCATTGAGACCTATGCCCCAGTGAAACAATGTCTACAGAGAACCATTGAGACCTATGCCTCAGTGAAACAATGTCTACAGAGAACCATTGAGACCTATGCCCCAGTGAAACAATGTCTACAGAGAACCATTGAGACCTATGCCCCAGTGAAACAATGTCTACAGAGAACCATTGAGACCTATGCCTCAGTGAAACAATGTCTACAGAGAACCATTGAGACCTATGCCCCAGTGAAACAATGTCTACAGAGAACCATTGAGACCTATGTCTCATTGAAACAATGTCTACAGAGAACCATTGAGACCTATGCCCCAGTGAAACAATGTCTACAGAGAACCATTGAGACCTATGCCGCAGTGAAACAATGTCTACAGAGAACCACTGAGACCTATGCCCCAGTGAAACAATGTCTACAGAGGACCACTGAGACCTATGCCCCAGTGAAACAATGTCTACAGAGAACCATTGAGACATATGCCCCAGTGAAACAATGTCTACAGAGAACCATTGAGACCTATGCCCCAGTGAAACAATGTCTACAGAGAACCATTGAGACCTATGCCCCAGTGAAACAATGTCTACAGAGAACCATTGAGACCTATGCCTCAGTGAAACAATGTCTACAGAGAACCATTGAGACCTATGCCCCAGTGAAACAATGTCTACAGAGAACCATTGAGACCTATGCCTCAGTGAAACAATGTCTACAGAGAACCATTGAGACCTATGCCCCAGTGAAACAATGTCTACAGAGAACCATTGAGACCTATGCCTCATTGAAACAATGTCTACAGAGAACCATTGAGACCTATGCCCCAGTGAAACAATGTCTACAGAGAACCATTGAGACCTATGCCGCAGTGAAACAATGTCTACAGAGAACCACTGAGACCTATGCCCCAGTGAAACAATGTCTACAGAGAACCACTGAGACCTATGCCCCAGTGAAACAATGTCTACAGAGAACCACTGAGACCTATGCCCCAGTGAAACAATGTCTACAGAGAACCATTGAGACCTATGCCCCAGTGAAACAATGTCTACAGAGAACCATTGAGACCTATGCCCCAGTGAAACAATGTCTACAGAGAACCATTGAGACCTATGCCCCAGTGAAACAATGTCTACAGAGAACCATTGAGACCTATGCCCCAGTGAAACAATGTCTACAGAGAACCATTGAGACCTATGCCCCAGTGAAACAATGTCTACAGAGAACCATTGAGACCTATGCCCCAGTGAAACAATGTCTACAGAGAACCATTGAGACCTATGCCCCAGTGAAACAATGTCTACAGAGAACCATTGAGACCTATGCCCCAGTGAAACAATGTCTACAGAGAACCATTGAGACCTATGCCCCAGTGAAACAATGTCTACAGAGAACCATTGAGACCTATGCCCCAGTGAAACAATGTCTACAGAGAACCATTGAGACCTATGCCTCAGTGAAACAATGTCTACAGAGAACCATTGAGACCTATGCCCCAGTGAAACAATGTCTACAGAGAACCATTGAGACCTATGCCCCAGTGAAACAATGTCTACAGAGAACCATTGAGACCTATGCCCCAGTGAAACAATGTCTACAGAGAACCATTGAGACCTATGCCCTAGTGAAACAATGTCTACAGAGAACCATTGAGACCTATGCCCCAGTGAAACAATGTCTACAGAGAACCATTGAGACCTATGCCCCAGTGAAACAATGTCTACAGAGAACCATTGAGACCTATGCCCCAGTGAAACAATGTCTACAGAGAACCATTGAGACCTATGCCCCAGTGAAACAATGTCTACAGAGAACCATTGAGACCTATGCCTCAGTGAAACAATGTCTACAGAGAACCATTGAGACCTATGCCTCAGTGAAACAATGTCTACAGAGAACCATTGAGACCTATGCCCCAGTGAAACAATGTCTACAGAGAACCATTGAGACCTATGCCCCAGTGAAACAATGTCTACAGAGAACCATTGAGACCTATGCCCCAGTGAAACAATGTCTACAGAGAACCATTGAGACCTATGCCCCAGTGAAACAATGTCTACAGAGAACCATTGAGACCTATGCCTCAGTGAAACAATGTCTACAGAGAACCATTGAGACCTATGCCTCAGTGAAACAATGTCTACAGAGAACCATTGAGACCTATGCCTCAGTGAAACAATGTCTACAGAGAACCATTGAGACCTATGCCCCAGTGAAACAATGTCTACAGAGAACCATTGAGACCTATGCCTCAGTGAAACAATGTCTACAGAGAACCATTGAGACCTATGCCCCAGTGAAACAATGTCTACAGAGAACCATTGAGACCTATGCCTCAGTGAAACAATGTCTACAGAGAACCATTGAGACCTATGCCTCAGTGAAACAATGTCTACAGAGAACCATTGAGACCTATGCCCCAGTGAAACAATGTCTACAGAGAACCATTGAGACCTATGCCTCAGTGAAACAATGTCTACAGAGAACCATTGAGACCTATGCCTCAGTGAAACAATGTCTACAGAGAACCATTGAGACCTATGCCTCAGTGAAACAATGTCTACAGAGAACCATTGAGACCTATGCCTCAGTGAAACAATGTCTACAGAGAACCATTGAGACCTATGCCCCAGTGAAACAATTCGTTGTTTATTTATTTTTGTTAAGATTTCATTTTGCTACCAGGAAATTCCCTTTGCCTAAACTTCCCCTTTCAGACAGTGTGGTCTATAGGGCAGCTGATATAAAGGTCATCTGTTTTTGTGGCCTACGGTTTATGAGGGTGTCATGTGGCCAGCACAATGACCAACCGGTGGACTCAGAGGCGCCCGAAGATCCTGAAATTAAAAATCCCAGTCTTCGCCAGGATTCAAACCCCGGTCCCTGGTTAGGAAGCGCTTTAGCGCTCAGCCACCGCGCCTCCTTCCCTTTTCCTCGGGCCTCCAATTATCTAAAACCGGCCCTGAAGGAAGATAATATAAGGGTGGAAGTTTGTTTGAAGAGATAAGTAAAAAAAAAACACTGAAGTAAAAAATGTATTCATTTATTTCAAACTAAACATTGGCACATGTATGGCTGGATTCTGAATAACTAAGTTGCTAGAGCATTGCGATAATAATGTCGGGTCTTCAATCCAAACTGGCCAATTTTTTTTTTCTATTTTTCTATGGCAATTAAAATGTGAATGTTTAGTTTATTTGATCGTTTGAACCTAAAGCAGGAATGGAATAAAAAAATGTACCACTTTTATGTTTTTTGGTCTACATTTTAACGGGCTTTAATTAAAAGCTATTTAGAGATTTGAACTTGCGCCGTTCGGTAAGATAGTTAGCTACACAACCAGCAGAAAGATACCCTAACGCTAAACAAGAACATGGAAAATCTTAGGGAAAAAATATATTAAAAATGAATTCTATAATTTAAAAACTACAAATACGAATGTTGTAGGCAATAAGATTAAACGTACCTAGTACTGGAGCTTTTAGTCTGCCACAGGGTGGACAATAGTCTGCATGTTTGAGGATACGGCTCACTTAACTCACTAGTGAACTGGAAAGTGAGATCAATGCTCCCATCTCTCTCTCTTTATTCTCGTCGCGTTGTTTCCATTGGTCTAGTCAGAGAGATGACCTACTCATGACCAAATCTGTTTTATTTTTTTTCCTACCAATCTTTTTTGTTTTGTTTTGTGTCCTACCGTCTGGTAAATAATTCAAGAAGGTCGATTTTCAAATAAACAGTTTTTGACGTAGATCTAATATTGACTCTTTTGATAATTGATTCATAGAAATATTATTTTTTTTTAATTAGGCACATTTCTTCTATTAACTTGCGAAAATCTTCATGGATTCAGGGTGGGCGGCCAAGGATTTCGAAAACGGCACTAATGACTTTCACAAATTTGAAAGTGTATGCATTTCTTTTGGAAAATGATTACTAGCTAATCGGCTGCACAGTGAAAACTCTGGGTTTTTTTTAATTAAAATTTTTCAGAATATAATCATCTTAACATTTAATTTGGTCTGGAGATCTATATCTTAAACACACGTCAGTGGACATTCACGCATATATTCGCTAAACAGTTATATAACAAATAAGCTTTTATGGACATTTTGCACACAGTCTTATGTAGAAGTCAGTTTAGACTAGGTTACTGTCTTTTTATTTTTTAGACACTAGATCTTTATCACCAAACTAGATTCTTCTATATCGTAATCTAACTAGATCCAGTATTCGTGAATTCTTGTCAAGATTGCTGTCTATTACTTGACTCATTCTGGATCTATATCACTGAACTACAATTTTATATATTCTAAATTTAGATATTTATACACAGGCGTAACCAGAATTTTTTTCTGGGATTGGGTCGGGGAAATTATGTTCGATTTTGTAAATCTATTATTCATTACTTATTAAACAAAGTAATTGCTCTTACAAAAAGTTATCAGGTTCATAAAGAGAACTGTCTTTTTAAAACAACAACTTTTTAATTTTTTTGTGTGTCAATGTGTCCGGTTACATTTCATAGACAAAGAAATGATTTATCTTCCAATGAGTTATGATGGTGAGTTTAGTGAATACACCTCTAATTAAAATTATTAAATTAATAATTCCTTATTCTTAACAACACTTTTCAGACAGAAAAAAGAAAATGAACCTCTTACGAAAGTGAGTACCAGGGAAGAAATGATGGCATAGAGACCAGAGCGCACTGATGTCATACAAACTTTTAATGCAGACATATGAAGAGAGGGTTGTTTTGGAGTGGCTATGCACTTACTGTCTCTAAAGAAATGCTTGTCTAGAATAAGATACTATATTGACTTCAAATCCTCTCTAAAGAAATGCGTGCTTAGAATAAGATACTATATTGACTTCAAATCCTTTCTAAAGAAATGCTTGTCTAGATTAAGATACTACATTGACTTTAAGTCCTTTCTAAAGAAATGCGTGTCTAGAATAAGATACTACATTGACTTCCAATCCTCTCTAAAGAAATGCGTGTCTAGAATAAGATACTACATTGACTTCAGATCCTCTCTAAAGAAATGCTTCTAAATAGGAAATTGATTTGAAGTGGATAAAACCATGTCAATAAAGGCTCTTGAAAGTTTTACGTTACGAGGGAAATCAAATAGAAACATTCAAACACAGAATTGAATAAACTTTAAAAAAAAAATAGATGTGCTTACAGAAACTAATTTAACGATTGGTCAGAATGTCTAGAAATTATACGTTTTCTTTCTTTCTTTCTTTGTTTTTTTACCACATGTAACTAGGTCATTGAATTTAAAAAAAGAGTGGGGAAATATGGACATTGTGTCGTGCTAAGTTATACAAAAGAAAACGGTTTTTACGACATTGTCTTTTGTAGGTAAATGAAATTTTAGAAAATAAAACTACTATCACAAACAAACAGAAAAAGCTTCACTTTAATGATCATTCACAGTAAATTAAGGTAGTCTTATTATAGAAATAAATAAGGGGCAATATCAATGTTTTGCAATAAATTTGCAAGTTGTTTCCCTTGTTGGGTTTCAAAAAGGCATTATTAACCCGCTCAAAGCAAATAAATAAATAAATAATAAATTTTTATACTCTAGATCAGGGGTGGGCAAATTATGGCCCGCGGGCCACATGCGGTCCGCCGAACTGTTTTATGCGGCCCGCGCACACCTACAGAAATCAGGTAAGCTTACAGATTATACATATAAAAAATGCAAATATATTAAAAATATATTTTAAATATCAATATAAATTATTGAAATTTCTGATTCTTTTCACTTATGATGTAGAGGCGAAAGAAATAGGGTCTTCACGTCATTCTAATAAGCTTAAAGTAAACGAAGATTATTCTTATTTGCAATATTTCAAAAAATTCAGTCAAAGATTCAAACTCAGACTAGACTGACATTTATGCAATGCTTTGGAGGACTGTGCTGAAAGTCTTGGGTTGGCTTGGAACAAGAAGGCAAGTGTAACAACTAATGGAGCTCGTCTTTCGACTGCGAAAAAAAGTTGTTTTTTTTTTATAAATTAAGAAAACCACATCTCAGCCATAAACTCTAAACAGGAAAGTTTGCACAAAGTTGCATTGTATCTCATGCATTTTATTGGATCAGATATCTCAGAGATCAAACTTATCATAGCTAAGGGGATTAACCACAGGCAGTTCCAAGATGAGCTTGACGATTTGGAAACAAAACATTCCTATGTTCAAGACCACCTATTTAGCATGAACAAGGTATTGAGAAGAATATAGTATCTCAAGGAAGAAATTGTTATGTTCCTTGAAGGACATTGTCTGTGACTTTGTTACTAATATTTTCTAATAAAGAGTGTAAGACTATCTGTTTTTCATCGGAGGTATGGCACATGAAATGTATGTGCATGTTAAATCTTTTGAAACAAAACTTTTTCCCAGCAAGCAAGTGAAAAAAGGTTTTGACATTATCCTTTGCTGAAAGGTGAAACTATTTCTAGTGAAATGTTTGAAATATTAGAATTCTTCAAATGTAGAATTTGAAAGCAAATTTTAAGACTTCAAGAGCTTGGAATCAGTTTTCAACTCACTCAGCTCACCATTTAGTGCGAAGGTTGATTCAGCTCCAGAGGAAAAACCTGCAAGCATATTATGACGTGAAAGAATAGTTCCATTCAGTTATTTCGCGGGAGTTTTAGGAGTGCCAGTGTTACGACACAAGACTCTTCAAATAATAATACACTCTCAGGTTTTATTCTAGCAATATTTTCATATTATAACAATTTATGTAAACATTAACATTTCATCTCTCTTCCTGTAACTTTCTCCCGGCTTCCTCCTTTACATCCCTTCCATTCATTACACAAATTCGCACCTTTATTCATGCACACCAAGCTGCGCTGAAACACCCCAAGATACTGATTGATTGTAATTTTGAGGATAACAAATAGTAAGCTATTCCACAGTTCCGGAACATTATGCACGGGTGTAAAAAGTCAAACACTTTAAATTAAGAACAAATGTATATTTGTGGTGAAATGTTGTGATGTCATTCACATTTTTACTGTATTGCACATTTACATTTCATTTTTTTCAATTTTTATATATATATATATATATACACACACACATATATATAGTAAAAATGTGGTCCCCTATTCTCAAAATTTTTGTAATGCGGCCCTCGATAGGAAAAGGTTGCCCACCCCTGCTCTAGATATTTTGTTAAGTAACACAAAATTCTTTGACAACAGCGTACCTTTTAAAGAGTAGCCTATTACATCTTCTTCCACTCCGAAGGCCTATTTACTTCTGAATATAGAGATATCGTGATGATCTACACTGTTTTGTTATAGGAAAACATTCGCATTAAGAAAACATTTTCTTAATACCATATCTCCATACTTGAATTACTGGAATTATAAATCTGAGTACTTCAAATGTTTCCACTATCCCAGTGTTTTTTTGTTTTTTTTTTTGTAACCTAGAAGCCATTGCTATTGCTATATTTTGATCGTCAATTAGTTATTGACACATTTGTGTCGATGTTCCTTCAAATTTGAAAATTAGTACATCCTAGCCTTAACCTACGGGGTGCGGTTGCGAGAGGGGGGTAATAGCGGACCAGAGAAATGTCAGTCTAGAGCGGATACCACGCAACCAGGCAGCCATCCTTCTAGTTCTATGCCAACTTTGCCAACAGTCTAACTGTGGCATCCAATGCTGAAGTCTATTTATTCTCTCCGGTGAGGTAATCTGCAAACTTTGGTTGCCTATATGTGAGTATTGCCTGCCTAGTGCAGCTCAATCATGGTTTTCCAAAAAAAAGCAATATATGTAGTGCACCGTAGGCATAACACTCCTATAGTTGTTTATGTATTTAGCTTATCACAGTAACCATTGTTAATGGTAATAACATTTATGTAGAACTATAAAGTCACTTGGCTCAAGCCCTCGTGCAAATTGTGAGTATTTGTTGAATATGTGAAAATTATTGAGAATTTTTTGTCCATTCACTTTTCCAATTGGCCTATAATACTTCTAATTATTTTTTTTTGTAATACAGTAATACATTATTAGTAATCTTATCAAGGCGGATCCGAAACAAATAGGTATCTTTTTTTGTTTGTTTTCTTTTTGGGTTGGGGTGGGCGTAAATTTCAACCCTATTCAATCATTAAGGGAGCGCGCCATTTCAGCAACGTAAAATAAACAGTAATTTCAATAGAAATATGTTCCTTTTGGAGCTATTTGTGTCAAAGTAACTTAGCTTATTAAACAAGTGTTTATTAAAGCTCCATTTTGAGTTACAAATATTTCAAGCCTTGCTCCTGACTACAGTTGTGGAAGGCGGGGGTGACATGGGAACAAAATAGTCAAATCATGTTTCTTGAATACTAGGCACAGCAT
Source organism: Biomphalaria pfeifferi (assembly GCA_030265305.1). Taxonomy (NCBI): domain Eukaryota; kingdom Metazoa; phylum Mollusca; class Gastropoda; family Planorbidae; genus Biomphalaria; species Biomphalaria pfeifferi. The sequence goes on from JASAOG010000165.1 coordinate 1,515,235, forward strand.
TAAACACAGCATTAGATACAGCATTAGATACAGTATTAGATACAGTACTAGACACAGCATTAGACAGTGACATAGCATCCATGGCGCGAAAGGGCTCAATGAACCCAGGTCCACGACCATTAGGGGCCCACTGCGCTTGGGCCCATGACTCTTGACTTGTTGAGAACTTAGGAGTGACACCAAGATAAAAAAAATAAATTCACTTTAGTAAAAACCGATAAAAAATAGAATATAAAAAGCTCCCTCAATTTTTACTGAACGTTGTATGAAAATTACTATGAAGTTCAAAACCAGTGTTTGAAGCTTTAATGTAAGGATTTGCCTTGCATCAGGTTTTGTATATTGTAATGGTGGCTAGCCCTAACCGTCCCTTTGAGGTGACAATCGTTTCCATTTCGATACAGCTGCAAAGTATTCAATTTTCTCAAAGCTCAATATGTTTTTATTTTGTTTTGTATTTAAAATATGTAGTATCATCTCTTTCTATTGTAATTCGGCGTTCTTCAATCATAGCGGTCATGCTAATCTGTAGGATCTAGAAGATAGACAGGTGACTAAATGGGTCATGGAATAGTACCTTTCTCTGACGAATGCTTACTATTTGGTTGGAACCTGGTTCATTGCTTTTAAAGAAATTTAACGCCATATATTTATACAAAAACATCATAAAATTGCTATCTGTTACCTCGTTTCATTCTGTTCAAAAATTGTACAAACATTCAAACATTGACTTTTAATTTGTGTTGGAGTTCTAACAGAGTCAAACGTAATGAGATTATTAAAAACCTACTCTACTTGTAATGTCTTTTGGTCAATGTACTGATACATTCAGATTACCCAATTGTTTTGTCATACATTGTATTCGTTTTATTGGGGGAGGGGGCCCACCAATATATTCTTGAACCCAGGCTCACGGGTATCATGCTACGCCACTGGCATTAGACAGCGCATTTGATACAGTATTAGATAAAGCATTAGACAGCGCATTAGACACAGTATTAGACATAGCATTAGACACATCATTATAAACAAAAAACCCGGCTGGAAATATAAAGAAAGATTGAGGTTGTTTGAATCTGCCATCTATTCTGACTAGAACACGCTTTAGATTCTGTTGCATTACAAGCCGTTTTCGTTTCCATTTTACTTTAACAACACTGTATTATCAGTTTACTACTAAAGGATTTCATAGTTAAGCCTTCATATATGAGACAAAAGAATAATAACAGCAAAGAAAAAACAACACAATACAAATTTTCATTTTTGTTTCAAGTCTTACGTCTTAACAAGAACAAGCTACCAATGTTCAAACCTCCAGGCTAGTTGTCTGCCTTTGTCCATCGATATGAGCTTATGAAGATCTCACTTGATGAAAATAACGATTATGTAACAACAAAAGTATACCTTAGTTACCCCTAACCCTACTTACCAATGACCCACTACTTACCACTGAACCTACTTACCACTGAACCTATTTACCACTGAACCTGCTTACCCCTGACCCTTAAAAAATAAAATATTTTAATTGTATATCCCTCCTTACTTTATATATTTAGCTATAAGTCCCAAAGAGTTGAATATGTGAAAGGGGGGAGGGGAGGAAAAGAAAAAGAGAAAACTCTAAAAACTCATGGGTTAGAGTATGCTACGTCAATCTGTCAGTTCCGTCCAAGCAAAGAAAGGGTTTTCTGACGCCCTTTCAGCATAAAACGAACTCTGATTACGAGGAAAACGCCGTCGACCACTGTGCCGAATGTGGTTGAACCCATAATGCCCTCGCCGCCTGGGGTTTAAACCATTTAGTAAGGTCCGTGGCGCCCCCCTACTCTTCCTACCAAGGTTGGTCTTAGAAGTCTTTTGTTGACGGCCGCGATGTTTGGGCGTATTGAAGTGTTGGTTTTCGTCTTGTGATACCCCATCGAGACCAACACTTAGACGTCAGCGGGGAAGGGGCTGGGGCCGCTCGAGGTTCTTTTACAATAACGACTTGCTGGCTGAAAGAGCGAGGGGGGGGGGCATTTAGCTGGGAGAGGGGCGACCCGATTGTTTTGTACTTGATGACCTGGACACAAGTGTACTACGTTGTCTGTTGGTGTGTAGTTCAATCGATACCATGGTGCACTAAGTTGGGTTCTGTACAGGTATATTTACAGGTAACTGCTTGTATCTGTCACTTTTATTGACTTTTAGCTCCAATGAATCGCATGCATGTATACACGCCATGAAAAGTAGCAGTAGTTCTCACAAAGATTGGATTGACTCTGAGCTGTTATAGCGCTACTTCAGTTCAGCCCTAACACAGCGCACAGTTTGACTTCTTTCCCAAACTGAGACGTAAAACAAGCAATAGAAAAAAAAAACTACTTTTTTAAAAACAAAGCTTATCTAACGGAAAGAACCGCTAATTACTGCCATTTATCTGAAAATGGCAGTGCTTAGCTCCCTCTCAGCCATATAAAACAAAATAATAGAATTCGTACTAATTGATTGAATAATTGATACTTTTTTGGATTGATTAATAACTTTCCTAAATTTCAACTTGATCCGAGAATCAGAAGTGGGAGGAAGAAAAGTGTCAAAAACTAAAAAGGGGATTAAATCCATATATACATCCACAACTCTCACAAAGTAGCCTTTATTCCCCTTATTTGGATATAAGACAAAATAATTAATCACCAATAATTAAATGACTAATTGTTTAATTTTTTTATTTGATTCTTGTCTTGTTAGGTGCAATGAATAATTGTGCAAAGTTTAAACTTGATCCAAGAATGGGAAAAGGCAGAAAAAAATGTCCAAACTTTTTACCAGACAGACAGTCTGACAGACAGAGTACGTTGATATTAATTCGCTTGTAGTGTGAAACACTTTAGTTCATTGTCTATACGAAGTTTGTAGAAGAAATAGGTACGTGTATACTCAGTGTATAGTCCATGGCACGACATGGCCTAAATTGTGCCGATGTATCAAAATCCAATGTATATTCTTTACAATGCTACAAAGTTTGTAATACTAAATCTACTCAGTGAAGTCCACACAACGACTGTACAGGCTAACTCTAGCCTCTCTTACTGTACAGGCTAACTCTAGCCTCTCTTACGTTGAGTGAAAGTTTTCAATTATTTTGAATCAATCAAAACTGTAGACAATTGCAAAAAGTGACATTGCTTTGTCTTGCGACTTGAACACGTCTGCTATTTTGCATGTTGACAAGAATCCAATTCGCACTTTAGGAGGAGAGCACCGTTCTATCGCTTCCATTTCTCTTATTTATGTAAAGCGGTAAAGCGCTTGGCTTCCGAACCGGCGGTCGCTGGTTCGAAACCTGGTGAAGACTGGGATTTTTAATTTGAGATCTTTGGGAACCTCTTGAGTCCACCCAGCTCTAATGGGTACCTGACAATAGTAAGGGAAAAGTAAAGGTGGTTGGTCGTTGTGCTGGCCACATGACACCCTCGTTAACCGTGCGCCACAGAAACAGATGACCTTTATCTGCCCCACAGATCGCAAGGTCTGAAAAGGGAATTTTTTTTTTTTAATTTTTATCTCCCTGTAGCTTAGTTACATTTTTGGTTCAAAACAAAACTAAGTAATTACGGCTAATTGAACAATTCATTGTTTTTTATGTTATTGATTCGTGTGTTGTCATCGACAATGTATAATTGTGTTTGATCCGAGAATGGGAAGTGGGAGACATAACGTGTGCAAGATTTCGTCCTGACAGACAGATGACTAGACAGACAGATGACTAGACAGACAGATGACTAGACAGACAGATGACTAGACAGACAGATGACTAGACAGACAGAGTGAGCTGGTATAATCTTGAGAAAAAAATGCTACAGACTTTTGGGATAGGCTACTAGTTCATTCATTATTAAGATGGAACTATGGCTATTGCAATCCACTTTAAGTTGTCTTATAATAAACTTTAGTAATGTTTCAGTATTCGCTCAATACAGATTATAACGTGTAACTTATGTACTTATTCCAATATTTTTTACTTAATGGTAAAATTGACAGTTTTTACATATTAATAGGCCTATAATTGTATTAAACAAGATTGCAAAGAGAGTTTATGTAAAAAAAACAACTCCAAGGCTGCCCACGAAGGGTCCAAGTGACAAACGAAGAAAAGACAAAACTGTGGGTTTTTTTTCCTTTCGGAGGCCGCTAATAAACTCAAGATAAACTTTTTAAATTAACTTCATATGTAATTTTTGCTTTTATTCAAAGCATTAAAATGTTAAGAAGCTTATCTAAATAATTCAGATAATGTACTCAAACACTTTAGCTGAGTTCATTTTTTTTACTGTTACCAAACGTTTATACTAAGAGCAAACTTTCATGCTGTGACAAGTAATTTTTTGCTCTATTCAATATCTTCATCTAAATCTCATGCCTCTAAAATATCTGTTTAAAAAGTATATTAAGATTTTCTAGAACTACGAGACAGTGTAACTGTTACATTGGACCTAATGACCTCACTGCAGCCGTTAAGTCTAACCCAAATTGTCACTCTATAAATCATCATACAATGGACCTAAATCAACTCTCTACACAAAATCAAGTATATCAGAAATAATTGAATGAAAGTTAGTTCTAGATCTGTTCGGCGTTCTTGTCATGTGTGGGAGACAGAGAGAAAGAGACAGAGAGAGCGAGAGTACGAGAGAAAGAGAGAGAGAGAAAGAGATAGAGTCAAAGCGAGAAAGAAAGTGCGAGAGAAAGAAAGACAGAGAGAAAGAGAGAGAAAGAGAGCGAGAGTACGAGAGAAAGAGAGAGAAAAAGAGATAGAGACAGAGTCAAAGCGAGAGAGAGAGAGGGAGAGTGCGAGAGAGAGAGAGAGAGAAAGAGATTGAGAAAGGGAGAGAGAGAGAAAGGGATCTCCTTGTTAATATCTTCTTGTTTATCTGGGCTCACTGGCTTGCAGTTCAGTATTTTGACAGCGCCAGCGAATCAGTTGCACCGAGAGATCATTACACCAACCTTACCGAATGACCTTAACAGGTGTAATAAACAATGTCGTTATTTGTCCAGGTAACTATGAGGTCTTAAAGTGCGTGTTAGATGTTTGTTTACTACTAGTGGTATTTAGACAACAAATACAAACACAAGATGGTGGCATTGATTCTCTTGTTTCTTCCCCCCCCCCCCCCCCAAAAAAAAAAAGACTCGATGAATTTTGGAATTAAAAACATTTTTCTTATTTTGTCTGTGGAGGTCGAACGTTTTACATCAGAAAAAAATATATTTTTGATTTTTTTTTTTTATATTACACTTAACTGTGATGATCAAGTGGTTAGTGTCTCAAAGGCTCTAAATTCGAAACATGATAAGGTATAAGTATAGATCTATACATTCATGACTCCATGACTTATCTTCTTTTGGAGTTCACTCATTTTCTTTCTTTATTACTTTAGAAAAAATAATCACCACAAATTTTCAAAATGATCAATAAAGAAGTCTTAGTTTTTGTATGCAATAATAAAATAATGATAATTTCATAGTCTTTATATTTAGACAGAAAGGTCCGAGGTATCACATACAAAGACCGCGTCACAAACGAAGACATTAGAAATGATATTAATACAGCGATCGGACCCCACAATGACCTGCCAACTACTGTCCAAAAAAAAAAACGCTAACTAAAAATCTATTACCCAATCACAAGGTCCTCAGGATTCGCAAAGACCTTCCTTCAGGGAACAGTACCAGGAAAAAGAAGAATAGATAGACAAAGAAAGCGATAAGAATGGACAGACCTGTCATTGAAAGAGATTCTGTCCAGGGGGAAAAGACAGAGAGTAATGGAGAAAGACGGTCAACAGATCTTGTGTGGTGCCCCAACAGATTAAGGGATAGGTGAAGGTGATATTTCTACAGATACACGATCTTAATTTTGTTTGCCTTGTCAGTTCAGACGTTCCTTAAAAAATAAATATATCCAGGGACCAAAGATGACGGCAATCAAGAGCGTATACCTTATCTTCTTATCTTATATAAAACAGACGTTACTTCAACAAAAGAAGATGATTACGTCCTACGCGTCATGCATTTAGTCATGCATATTAACCAATAACTTAAATTCTGCCAAGTCACTGGTTTTCCTAGCTAGCTCAGGCAACCCATTCCATGCTCTAATAGCACTAGGGAAGAAGGAGTATTTGTACAAATTTGTCCTAGCATATGGGATGAGGAATGTGCTTTTATCTTGTGTCTTTCAGAGTATTTTATTAAATTTTGTTTTTGTATTTGAAGATTATGGTTCAGTGTTTTATGTATAATTGCTACTTTACTTTTGAGTCTTCTGTCCTGAAGGTTTTCTAAATTTAGTGATTTTACTATAGGTGTTACTCTAGTCAAATGTGAATATTCGTTTGTTATGAATCTCACTGCTCTATTTTGTGTCTGTACCAGTTTCTTAATGTTTTCTTGCGTTGAGGGGTCCCAAACGGAGGATGCATATTCTATTAATGGCTTAACCAAGGTTAAATAACATTTTAGTTTTATGTTCTTATTTAATTTATAGAAATTTCTTTTAATAAACCCTAATGCTTTGTTTGATTTTTTTATAGTTTCATCAATATGTGGATTCCATGACAGTTTTTCATTTATTATAACACCTAGGTATTTTGCGTCTTTAGTCTGAGTTACTGGTTTGCCATGAATAAGATAAGTGGAATTAATTTGTTTGAGTTTTTTTGTTACACTTAATAACTGAGATTTTTCTGGGTGGAAAGACATGCTCCAGTTTGATTCCCATTTCTGTAATTCATCTAATTCTCTTTGTAAAATTTATGTATCATGTGTTGTTTTTATTGTTCTATATATTATGCAATCGTCTGCGAATAATCTGACTTTTGTTCCTGAACTAATGCAATTTGGTAAATCGTTTATGTAACTTAAAAATAGTAGTGGACCCAAGACTGTTCCTTGGGGTACGCCTGAGTTTACTGTTATTTGTGTTGATTTAGAGCCATTTATCATTCCAGTTTGTTCTCTCCCTATACCACAAGACCAGTCACCCAGCCACATAAATAGTGCATGTGTATCATTTGTCTATATGGTACTTTCACTTTTAGACTCAGAGCCTAATCTAAAAGGTTATGCCTATTAACAAAGATAATCTTCATTAATCTATGCATAACATATTTAAGAACACTGACCTATAAGATTACATCAGAATGTACCAACTGACCTCTGTTCTAATAGAGAAAGCAAATGATTAAAAAATTGTAATAGGAGGTTATCCTAAAGTTTAGGTATCTGTACAGGCGAGTTATTCATGCATCAACAGAACCCGATGGCTGTGAAATCCCGCAAATCCTTTTCTTAATCCTCTGATAATCCCAATCTCAGAGACGTTCAGGCAGGACATCACGCAAAATAACAAATAAACCTTTTTCGTATTTCTGTCTTGACTTGGTTACCTAGAGCCGACTGCTCTATAAATAATGTAGGGTTAAACGGTGGCAGAAGAAGAAAAAAAATACAGCCACAAATGACACAACTAATGGGGTTTAATTTAAAGATGCCCCAAAATAGATACACCTAAGAACTAAATAGAATACTAAAATGAATGCAGTGGCGTAGCTAGGGATTTGCCATCATTTGAGGGACCGGGGGGCTTGATCTCTTTAGGGGCCCCTGCATTTTGACTTTCGTCATCATGACATGAGGAAATGGCGTAACATTTAATATTTAATGTAAAAACAAAATTTGAGCACTCATTTGGGGGCCCCCATCAAGTAGGGTCCGGGGACATATTCAAATTCTCCCTCCTTCCAATCCCCCCCCCCCCCACCATAACTACGCCACTGCTGAATGAAATTTTTCTAAAACCCTAAATGCTAAGTCTAATCTATAAAACATGAAACGAATGATACTTTATTTAAAACTCTCAAAGACTCTATTGGCTTACATGAAATCACACTGCATAGGCTACTTCAGAAAATATAGAAAATTGTGATACATAAAAGAATCTGCGCAGCTCATTCACCAAAACGAACGGTCCGTGGATAAATCACCCCAAAAAATACGGTCATGAATATCCATGTTTGATTCGAATTAGGTCGTAAGTTGTATAGAAAAGATGGGGAAGTAGATAACATGTTTGAGAATGGTGTATGAGGTCCATTCATAAAGACAAAATTGATCGCTTTCTATTAAATGATGCATGCAATTAGATTATCAACAGTGCGGGTAAAAGACTGCGTAACTCAAAGGTCACAGAGACTTTTTTGTTAAACACAGTTATTAGCAAATAGTTAAAAAGAATGAGCACATAGTATTCATAGAATGAGCACATAGTATTCATAGAATGAGCACATAGTATTCATAGAATGAGCACATAGTATTCATAGAATGAGCACATAGTATTCATAGAATGAGCACATAGTATTCATAGAATGAGCACATAGTATTCATAGAATGAGCACATAGTATTCATAGTTAATCTTAAAGTAAACAAGAAAAACATGTTTAAAATACTTTAAAAACAAAGCTTCTATTAAATGTAGTTGTGGAGTGTCACCAGGGAATGCTGACCATGTCCTTCAGAACTGCATTCTTTACCAAGAGGCCCGAACAAGAAACTGGCCCCAAAACACCCCAATAGAAAAAAAAAACTATATGGAGAGCTCCACGATTTGAAAACCACTGCGCAGTTCATCTCATGTATTGGTCTAGTCATCTGAACGTTCCAACATAACAATGAGAACGAGGAAGAAGAAAGAAGACGTATCAATTAGTTTGAATTATTCATGTCATTAAATTTAATTAGATCTAGACTAACAATCATCAATCTGTGCTGTTATAAATATGTTTACCAATTGTTTTTGTTAAGCGCAATTTCATGCTTGTAGCTTACTCAGTGCGCTATGAGCTTTTAACTTGGCTGGACCAGTTTGGAAAGGAGTACAGGGCGAATGAAGGGGGTATCTATGTGAATATTACCGTGATCGCTTTTTAAATGCATTTATTTTTTTAAAAGTTGAAAGACCTGAATTCGAACTAGATTGCTCAAGGCTCCTTAAGCCAACACACCAACCACTGTGTCAGCAAAGCACTTACGAAAATAGAAAGTTTTTTACTTATCTATTGTTAGCTTTAACTTTAAAGTAGCGACCTATTTCTCTCTACAACTTATACCACTAGTCAGTCTAGTACAATTTCGTTACATTGTTCGATACCAACGAAAATAATTAATTACCAACTAACTGGTTAATTTTTGTTATTGATTATTCATTTGTTAGGTAAAAGAAATAAGTGTGCAAAATTTAAGCTTGATCTGAGATTGGGTGTCGGAGAAATAACGTGTACAAACATTTTATCAGTAAGCTGAGTTGATATAAGCTTTGTTATAAAAGGTAAAGTTTTCTTTGGACCAAAAATAGCTCTTGTATCTATTTCGAGCCAGATGGCCTCGGCAATGAAATCAGATTTCCAATAGAAGATTTACTGAACTATTCTGAACGTGACAGCTAAGCAAACACGACAGCAGCTATGCCCAAAGGAGCCTTTAAAAATGGAATCGTGACTAATATATACATAGACAAGGCCTTCGACAAGATATCTTACTCCACTTTTTAAATAAAGGACAAGTGTCTAGGTTTTATAACAATGCGTGTATAGATAGTACAAATAAATAAATGCTATCATGGATACATATATATATATATATATGTAAGTATATAATGATCACATGACAACACTCTAGAAGGCCAGTGAAAGATATAAGCTACAATGTATTTATGATACCTGCTAAAAATAGCATCTAGAGTCTAAGTTTATTTATTGCATTGTAAACTTGTCAATGTATTCATCTCCATCTAGTTGGCTATGTTGGTCATGTCGCCACGCTCTATACTCAGTGCTGGAACATTGTCTATGTATTCATCTCTATCTAGTTGGCTATGTTGGTCATGTCGCCACGCTCTATACTTAGTACTGGAACATTGTCTATGGAGTACGTCTCTCGAAGGAAATGTGACACTGACGTGGTAAGTGTAATGAAATGACCCGACACACTTCACAAGGGTCTAATATTACATTACACCTAAATTTAAACACATTACAGGATAGATTTAAACACATTACAAGATAGATTTAAACACAATACAGGTTAGATTTAAACACATTACACATTAGATTTAAGTAAATTATGCCTCAGATATTAATTATAGTTAACATTTTTAATAGAATATTTTTTTTTTTAAATGTAGGTGTGATACAAAATGACTTTTTTGAAACACCTAGATCTACGTAACTTCCCTTTCTATTCAGGCACCAGCCGTAGACGTTCGACAATGTTTTTTTGCATTTTTTTTCTATTCAACTATTAAGCCTCCTCAGATAACAAGAGATAATTGCAGACTGTGACAAGACGGAGTTATGGGACTTTGTCTTGGTGTGTGTGTGTTTGCATTCAGCAAACGGGGGAGGGGCACTGCACAGATATAATATCTCTCTTCTTTCCATTCTTTCAATGGGGCTCCCAGGCTAGCATTGTTCTGGCATGGGGTTGAATAAAAAAAAAAGGGGGGGGGGAGGGTGCTTCACAGACGATCCGGAGAATCAGCTCACGTGAAGTATCGTATATTCTGATAGCTTCACGGAACATCTCAACTGGCGGGCTAATTGCAGTGAAGCGTGAAGACGGCTGTAGAAGAGATGAATGGGGTGACGGTGGCAGAGGGAGAGAGAGAGGGAGAGAGAGAGAGTATAACTGCAGATTTTGTCTTGCGTTCCCAGCAGTTTGTCCTGTGGAGTGTCCTGATCGGGGTTAAGCAATCAAGGGACGTCACTGCACAAAATAAAACTGCAAACAATCTGACAAGATCACACGGCTTTATATTTAACAGGGATTATTAGAAGATTCAGGGGTAAGTAGATATCTAGATCTATTCTTTGCCTTTGGAGTAGATCACATTAACAAAGCATGAGGTTAAAACATAATACAATTGTTTTTATATTAAAAGAGATTATGTTATTAATTGTATACTTAATACTTGATATGACCACCACATTTTTTACTGGGATATGGTAGCAAGAAGGCTGTGGACCCAGATGCAATGATATCTCTCCAATGGTTGAAGTGTGATAAAGATAGAGGCAATTTTCTTATTCCATATGCTAGGACGAATTTCTTACAAGTGCTCTTTCTTCCCTAGATTTAATGCAGTTAGAGCATGGAATGGATTGCCAGAATTAGCCAGGACATGAGTTAGCAGAGTTTGTCTCAAATTAACATGCACGACTAGATTAACACATGTAGAACGCAGTTATATTGTCTTATGAAGGTACATCTGAGGTTTATAAGATTAGACAAAATCCAAATCTAGCCACCCTTTAAATGTGTTAATGAATATATATATATTTACAACAAAAGTACTACTTTTACATGTGTACGGGAAGACAACTAATACATGATAAAAATTGAATACATTTGTTTTGCTCCAAGGGCTCTCTAATCGTCATGTGCTCGTTTGCAATGAATCCCTTCTTGCCATAATTGCTACGCGACTGTTATACCCTATACTATGATTTACACAGGTTACCTGGTTAAATAAAATTGTACTACAATGAAACAACTTTTAAAGCTAGCCCTATGCCAAATACGAGCTCACCATAAACGTAAATGTCTTACAAGGGAAGTAAAAACGTAGACCAGAAGACTGAAGTAGCTGTAGAGTGTAATTCTTGTTTCATTGGTTGGCTTGGTTGACACGTTTGGAAGATTTCTTCAGAGTCAAAATGAATACAAAATGAATACGTCCGAGCTTAAACTTCCCGCCGTCCTGTGAGAAATGGCAGCGAGCATAGATCGAACCCTAGACCATCAAGACGACATTTCAGACCCCGTACAGGCAGCACATACCTTAATTGGAGGCTGGGCTTTGTTAGAAACATGTTTTGTATGTCATGCATAGAGCTTACCTTCATACAATGAATTGGAACATCGGATGTATCCAACAAAATGTATGCGTTCAGAGTAGTTAGACTTAACGAAATTGGGCTTTGTCATGAACAGATATTATTGGATGTATTATCGAGCGTGATAGATGACTTTTCAGAAAAACACATTTGCTATGTTGTTGTTGTTGTTGTTGTTGTTCTTGAGCTTGACTTACATCCTTATAAACTGAGACTAATTTTTAAAGAATGTGAAAGGTTTTATATTAACTCTTTAGCTACACCAGGCAGTGAGGGACTTTAACATGTGTATTTGTATTGACTGATTAAAAATAGACTGGCGATAAATGTATTCAAGGAGTTGATGCATAAATTATAGGCTATTACAATTTGAAAATAAAAGCAACAAGATCTATGTCAAAATGACTAGACAAACAATCTTAGATTATTATCATCTTTTTTTTCCCCACATTTGTAGACTAAGGCGTTATTTAAAAAAAAAAATCTCTAATCTCTTCCTTCACCACCCTCCTCTTTCCGCCCCTTCTGTTTATTTTTTACTTTTGGACTTCACGTAAAAAAACAACTCATTAAATAAAATGCAAATTTACATGACTGGGTGGAGGAAATGGAAGAACAAACATTTAAAAAAACAACAACAAAGAATCAATTATTATTACCATCTTTACTATTGTCATTTTCCTGTGACGTAGCTAGGATGGGGGAAGGGTGATGTCAAATTTGAAAATCCCCCCACCCTGCTCCCACTTGAGTGGGGTCCCCCAAATGAGTGTCCGAAATTTGATTTTACATTAGATGTTACGCCATTATATCTCATGTCATGATGTCGAATGTCAAAAATACAGGGGCCCTAAAAAAGGTCAAGCCCCCTGCCCGGCCCTCAAATTCATAGCTACGCCATTGTCATTTGCCTTTAAGAAGGGACTTATAAACGATAGTGAAATTCAGCACCTAGGCTCACTTACTGCTTAACATCATTTTGTAATGGCTGAATGATTGTATACCTGTATTCTGCTCAAAGCTTTATGACCTGGAGGGGTCGCTAGCAAACAAAAATATGGACCAGGCAAATGATTACGTAACAGAGATAAAGCGGCAATAGTGAAATGGCCACTGGCGCAGGGTTTGATAGCCGAGACGTCGTCATGAGAACAAGGGGTACATTGACCTCATGTTTGAACGTCAATCGATAAAGGAGAATACATCATTAAAGACAGACGACTGGAAAATAATTGCATAGACATAAGATTATTTTGAAAATAGCTTTTACGGGATAACCTGATCAAAAGGAGGTTCAATGGTCTGAACTTTAATATTGGACATAGATCCATACAGCACAGTGGGACCTTTTTAAAAATTAAATCAAAAATATTTTGATTTTTTTTATTACATAGATAAGAGTCTCTTGTATGAATGGTTAAGACTATGTCAGATAAAGGTAAGGCATGCAATATTATAAGCATGACATTTGAAACTTCAAAGCATTTCTTCTGCGCCGCTAATCTGATAACAAATGTGTGCTGTAAGTCACACTATAAATAATGCATCTTTAATATTATGAAATGGTGACCCATTTATATTAAAGAATGGGGGCAATTTCAGGCATCTTTTTTTTTCATGATGCTCAGTTTATCCATATCTATCTATCTATCTATCTATGTATCTATCTATCTATCTATCTATAGAGATGTAGAAAATAAGCAGAGAGAAGGTATAAAGAGTAAGCAAAGAGAAGGTATTGAAAGTAGAGAGAGAAGGCATAGAGAGAAAGTATTAAGACATAGAGAGTGGGCTAGGAAAACGCAGAGAGAATGCAAAGAGAGAGAAGGTATTCAAAGTAACCTGGGAGAGAAGGTATTGAAAATAGGCAGAGAGAGAAGGTGTAGAGAGAATGTCTTGAGAGTAGTTGAGAGAGAATGCATCGAGAGTAGCCAGAGAGAGAATGTATTGAACGTAGGCAGAGAGAGAAGGTGTAGAGAGAATGTATTGAACGTAGGCAGAGAGAGAAGGTGTAGAGAGAATGTCTTAAGAGTAAGAGAGAATGCATAGGCAGTAGCCAGAGAGAGAAGGTATTGAACGTAGGCAGAGAGAGAAAGTGTAGAGAGAATGTCTTGAGAGTAGTTGAGAGAGAATGCATCGAGAGTAGCCAGAGAGAGAATGTATCGAACGTAGGCAGAGAGAGAAGGTGTAGAGAGAATGTCTTGAGAGTAGTTAGAGAGAATGCATCGAGAGTAGCCAGAGAGAGAATGTATTGAACGTAGGCAGAGAGAGAAGGTGTAGAGAGAATGTCTTGAGAGTAAGAAAGAATGCATGGGCAGTAGCCAGAGAGAGAAGATATTGAACGTAGGCAGAGAGTGAATGTGTAGAGAGAATGTCTTGAGAGTAGTTAGAGAGAATGCATCGAGAGTAGCCAGAGAGAGAATGTATCGAACGTAGGCAGAGAGAGAAGGTGTAGAGAGAATGTCTTGAGAGTAGTTAGAGAGAATGCATCGAGAGTAGCCAGAGAGAGAATGTATTGAACGTAGGCAGAGAGAGAAGGTGTAGAGAGAATGTCTTGAGAGTAAGAAAGAATGCATGGGCAGTAGCCAGAGAGAGAAGATATTGAACTTAGGCAGAGAGTGAATGTGTAGAGAGAATGTCTTGAGAGTAGTTAGAGAGAATGCATCGAGAGTAGCCAGATAGAGAATGTATCGAATTTAGGCAGAGAGAGAAGGTGTAGAGAGAATGTCTTGAGAGTAGTTAGAGAGAATGCATAGGCAGTAGCCTGAGAGAGAAGGTATTAAACGTAGGCAGAGAGAGAATGTGTAGAGAGAATGTCTTGAGAGTAGTTGAGAAAGAATGCATCGAGAGTAGCCAGAGAGAGAATGTATTGAACGTAGGCAGAGAGAGAAGGTGTAGAGAGAATGTCTTGAGAGTAAGAAAGAATGCGTAGGCAGTAGCCAGAGAGAGAAGGTATTGAACGTAGGCAGAGAGAGAAGGTGTATAGAGAATGTCTTGAGAGTAGTTGAGAGAGAATGCATAGGCAGTAGCCAGAGAAAGAAGGTATCGAACGTAGGCAGAGAGAGAAGGTGTAGAGAGAATGTCTTGAGAGTAGTAAGAGAGAATGCATCGAGAGTAGCCAGAGAGAGAAGGTATTGAACGTAGGCAGAGAGAGAAGGTGTAGAGAGAATGTCTTGAGAGTAAGAAAGAATGCATGGGCAGTAGCCAGAGAGAGAAGATATTGAACGTAGGCAGAGAGTGAATGTGTAGAGAGAATGTCTTGAGAGTAGTTGAGAGAGAATGCATCGAGAGTAGCCAGAGAGAGAATGTATCGAACGTAGGCAGAGAGAGAAGGTGTAGAGAGAATGTCTTGAGAGGTTAGAGAGAATGCATAGGCAGAAGCCAGAGAGAGTAGTCAAAAAGGGTTTACAATAAAGGGCATGCATAATATTAGGGGGTGAAGGCAAATGTTTTGCATTGAAACAAGGTCTCTGCATCGGTACTTTAGAAAGCCTCCAGGATAGAAGACTTAAAAGTAAAGTAACATAAAACACTGAACCATAATCTTCAAATACAAAACCTTATAAAATACTCAGAAAGACACAAAGATAATTGCACATTCCTCATTACATATACTATGACAAATTTGTACAAATGCTCCTTCTTCCCTAGTGCTTTTAAAGCATGGAATGGGTTGCCTGAGCCAGCCAGGAAAACCAATGACTTGGCAGAATTTAAGTCATTGGTTAACATGCTTCACAAGATGCATGACGCGTAGGACGTAATCATCTTCTTTTTTTTGAAGTAACGTCTGTATTTTATAAGATAAGATAAGATAACATACATTGACATGTCCATGTAAATCAATCAGAAAAAAAAACAACTTTCATTAGATATGTTTAAAGGTAATGTTCATTTCTAATTTTAATATAGAAATATATCAATAGGAAGATGCCGATTTTTTTTTCTTTTTCGATTATAATATGCCTACTAGAAATGGAAGTTATTTTTATAAGTAAGTGATCAACATGGATTATGTTCTTCTGTTTCTTCAATAAAAATATTTTTTAAAATTACTAAAATTAAATGGGTATATAAATGCGTAGACATCATCTTGTTCGATTTCTAATGTTTTTATATGTAGCATTATTTTTTGTACAAAATCCAAGACAGTAAATTTTATAAGTTAGCATTAGTTGCATAATACACTGCCATTAAACGTCTAGAATCTAGAATAATACTTATCTCGAGGGTAAGCCGAAAGCGTCAAGGTAGCCATAGAAATGAAAACAGGAAGTTGTTTACATTCTAATAGTTTCCAGTTTTTATACAGAAGAGTAAATCAAAATATTTTCCGTTTGATCAACAATGTATGGAGCCCAGTTATTTCAGGTTCCAAATCAGTTTCCTTAGTTTATAATTTTTAAGCTTCATTAACACAGTTAGGAATAGTACTGTCTGCATTATTAATCGCCCCCATTTTATTTTAATCGAATGTTTCTTTTGTCTGCTTGTTTAATTTTTTTGTTTCTTAAACTGTGGATAAAAAATGTACAATATCACAGTACCTGGCATTATGTTATTTAGGGATCAGAACCGTAGGAAGAGGCATAACTAGCGTATTATGAGAATCGATAGATACAAGACGCACTGTACTTAAAGGTTAATGACACATCTACAGCAAAATTGATCCATTAATCAGTTAACTTAAGCCTGATTGTTTTCTGAATACACCCACAATGACATAGTCAACACTTATAATTTAATGGTTATAAATTGGTGATCATAAATGGATGGCTATAAACAGATAGTTTTAAATTGATGGTTATGGATTGTTGACTCGTGAGTGCATACAAGTTACACCTAATTCCTTGTTACACCTAATTCCTTGTTACACCTAATTCCTTGTTACACCTAATTCCATGTTACACCTAATCCTGTCACCTAATTCCATGTTTACCTAATTCCATGTTACACCTAATCCTGTCACTTAATTCCATGTTTACCTAATTCCATGTTACACCTAATCCTGTCACCTAATTCCATGTTACACCTAATCCTGTCACCTAATTCCATGTTTATCTAATTCCATGTTACACCTAATCCTGTCACTTAATTCCATGTTTACCTAATTCCATGTTACACCTAATCCTGTCACCTAATTCCATGTTTATCTAATTCCATGTTACACCTAATCCTGTCACCTAATTCCATGTTACACCTAATCCTGTCACCTAATTCCATGTTTACCTAATTCCATGTTACACCTAATCCTGTCACCTAATTCCATGTTTATCTAATTCCATGTTACACCTAATCCTGTCACCTAATTCCATGTTACACCTAATCCTGTGACCTAATTCCTTGTTACACCTAATTCCATGTTACACCTAATTCCTTGTTACACCTAATTCCTTGTTACACCTAATTCCTTGTTACACCTAATTCCATGTTACACCTAATCCTGTCACCTAATTCCATGTTTACCTAATTCCACGTTACACCTAATCCTGTCACTTAATTCCATGTTTACCTAATTCCATGTTACACCTAATCCTGTCACCTAATTCCATGTTACACCTAATCCTGTCACCTAATTCCATGTTTATCTAATTCCATGTTACACCTAATCCTGTCACCTAATTCCATGTTACACCTAATCCTGTCACCTAATTCCATGTTACACCTAATCCTGTCACCTAATTCCATGTTACACCTAATCCTGTCACCTAATTTCATGTTACACCTAATCCTGTCACCTAATTCCATGTTTACCTAATTCCATGTTACACCTAATCCTGTCACCTAATTCCATGTTTATCTAATTCCATGTTACACCTAATCCTGTCACCTAATTCCATGTTACACCTAATCCTGTCACCTAATTCCTTGTTACACCAAATCCTGTCACCTAATTCCATGTTACACCTAATCCTGTCACCTAATTCCATGTTTATCTAATTCCATGTTACACCTAATCCTGTCACCTAATTTCATGTTACACCTAATCCTGTCACCTAATTCCATGTTTACCTAATTCCATGTTACACCTAATCCTGTCACCTAATTCCATGTTTACCTAATTCCATGTTACACCTAATCCTGTCACCTAATTCCATGTTACACCTAATCCTGTCACCTAATTCCATGTTTATCTAATTCCATGTTACACCTAATCCTGTCACCTAATTCCATGTTACACCTAATCCTGTCACCTAATTCCATGTTACACCTAATCCTGTCACCTAATTCCATGTTACACCTAATCCTGTCACCTAATTTCATGTTACACCTAATCCTGTCACCTAATTCCATGTTACACCTAATCCTGTCACCTAATTCCATGTTTATCTAATTCCATGTTACACCTAATCCTGTCACCTAATTCCATGTTACACCTAATCCTGTCACCTAATTCCATGTTACACCTAATCCTGTCACCTAATTCCATGTTACACCTAATCCTGTCACCTAATTTCATGTTACACCTAATCCTGTCACCTAATTCCATGTTTACCTAATTCCATGTTACACCTAATCCTGTCACCTAATTCCATGTTTATCTAATTCCATGTTACACTTAATCCTGTCACCTAATTCCATGTTACACCTAATCCTGTCACCTAATTCCTTGTTACACCAAATCCTGTCACCTAATTCCATGTTACACCTAATCCTGTCACCTAATTCCATGTTTATCTAATTCCATGTTACACCTAATCCTGTCACCTAATTCCATGTTACACCTAATCCTGTCACCTAATTCCTTGTTACACCAAATCCTGTCACCTAATTCCATGTTACACCTAATCCTGTCACCTAATTCCATGTTACACCTAATCCTGTCACCTAATTCCTTGTTACACCAAATCCTGTCACCTAATTCCATGTTACACCTAATCCTGTCACCTAATTCCATGTTTATCTAATTCCATGTTACACCTAATCCTGTCACCTAATTTCATGTTACACCTAATCCTGTCACCTAATTCCATGTTTACCTAATTCCATGTTACACCTAATCCTGTCACCTAATTCCATGTTTATCTAATTCCATGTTACACCTAATCCTGTCACCTAATTCCATGTTACACCTAATCCTGTGACCTAATTGCTTGTTACACCTAATTCCATGTTACACGTAATCTTGTCACTTAATTCCATGTTACACCTAATCCTGTCACCTAATTCCATGTTACACCTAATCCTGTGACCTAATTCCTTGTTACACCTAATTCCATGTTACACGTAATCTTGTCACTTAATTCCATGTTACACCTTATCCTGTCACCTAATTCCTTGTTACACCTAATTCCTTGTTACACCTAATTCCATGTTACACCTAATCCTGTCACCTAATTCCTTGTTACACCAAATCCTGTCACCTAATTCATTGTTACACCAAATCCTGTCACCTAATTCCTTGTACACCTAATCCTATCACCTAATTACTTGTTACACCTAATTACATGTTACACCTAATCCTGTCACCTAATTCATTGTTACACCAAATCCTGTCACCTAATTCCTTGTACACCTAATCCTATCACCTAATTACTTGTTACACCTAATTACATGTTACACCTAATCCTGTCACCTAATTCCATGTTACACCTAATCCTGTGACCTAATTCCTTGTTACACCTAATCCTGTCACCTAATTCCTTGTTACACCTAATCCTATCACCTAATTACTTGTTACACCTAATTCCATGTTACACCTAATCCTGTCACCTAATGACTACAATTTCGTTTTCAAAGATATCCTAATGGGCAAACAAGAAATTCTTGTTTTTGAGATAGTGAATTGAATACCTCATTACTGGTAACAAGCTCATTGCAAATAGTTGCACCTTACATTTAAGAGTGTAACTCTCTAAGCCCACTTGAAAGCTCGAGCAAGATGTAAGGAGTTGACCCAAGTCTTTTTGTCAACTGTGGCTCAGATCTATGTGTTTGTTCGGACCTGTTGCCTTTAGGATGGCGTCACATAGACTTCCTGTCTGTTGATAGACACAGCGTTTTTTTTTTACATTTAAACTTTATAGTTACACACACACATACGCACACACACACGATATACTAAAGTCACGAACCACAAATTTCATAAAAACTTACAAATAAAAACATAATTCTTAAATTCCATATTTTCAGCTCCGTAATTACATTTACTATGTCTACAGATAAATTATCAAAGTGAATTCTCCTAGTTAATGAAATGACTTACCATACGTTAATGCAATGACACATTATGTAGTTGATGAAATGACTTATCCTACAGTTGATAGTTCAATAATTTTGTTGATGTTATTTTATTGTTAACTAGATTACTACATAACCTTTCATATTCTTTGTATTATATTGTATCATTAGACATTTAATAGGGTTGAATGATATGACCTTTGAATTAAAAATTTTTTTTTTTCAAACACGCATCTAAGGAAATAAAAATGTTTTCGACTTGTATGGATTCAAGAGCAATCGGTCGGCACTAGTAGACTGATGTCCCCTTTTAAACTGTTTCCTTTTTAAAAAATCCTAGCCGATAAACGTTTCTGCAATGTGGTATTCTTTTACTGCCTAAGTGACAGGATCTACTCAATCATAATCATGACTCAGATCTTGGAATTTGTTGTTTTTAAATTAATAGTTAACATTTACTTCTGTCTTGAGATCTTGGAATTCCATGACTCTACAATTAACAAATGTTTGAATCGTCTCATGATAAGAAAAAAAAATTGAGGACTTACTACCTAGGTTATTTTATTCTAAAGTTTCCTATGCGCAAAATAAAGCTTTTATAGATAGAAGAAGCCAACAATTCTCTGAGATATTTAGGGCTTTGGATGACATTGTTCTTCAGAGGCAAGGGAACAAGTTGGTTTGGTTTTAGGTTGTTCTGCACAGCAAGCTTCTCTTTGTGCCTGATATGTTTTCAGCTTTTATATACATAGTGCATACCTTTTGTAGAAGGACTGTAGTTAGAATTCATGTAGATTGACCCATTCGAGTGTATTCGTACTGCTCGACCACCTGTCCAGAGGTCAAACTGTTCAGTTTGTCTGTACAAATAGGGACGCTCTGCCATGTCTTAAGATGGGTTTCTATTGTGGAAAAAAATCATTCTATATTGTTTTTTGCAACCCCCCTCCTGCCACTTCTAATTCCAGGAAATAGGTTAAGTAAATGAAAGTAGAGCTAATGTTATCTATAGACATGTCATGTTATTGTTATGCTAATGTTATTTGAAACCATGCTCGTGTCTCCCTCCCCCCCCCCCCACCACCGCCACTAGGGATCGCCTGAGCGG
Source organism: Biomphalaria pfeifferi (assembly GCA_030265305.1). Classification (NCBI taxonomy): domain Eukaryota; kingdom Metazoa; phylum Mollusca; class Gastropoda; family Planorbidae; genus Biomphalaria; species Biomphalaria pfeifferi. The sequence goes on from JASAOG010000165.1 coordinate 1,536,461, forward strand.
AAATGACGCTTACAAAACTTCTTTCTTATTAATTCACACAATATGTGTGTGTCTAACATTGTGTGTCTTTGTTCTCATTTTCTTTCTGTTTCTGTCTCTCTCTCCCCCCCCCCCCCCCCTCACTTTCTCGATGAATTTATGATTCTTGTGTATGCATTCTTCTTTGTAAACAAAGATATGTAAAGATATCTTGATCAATGTTTATCTCTCGGCTCGAGCCTCGTTACGTGAAAGTAAGAGGAGTAAGAGAGGTGCCATCGGGCCAGGTGTTTTCCGTGTCAACATAGCGGCCAAGTCTGCCGCGAGTTTACCTTTTGACTTTACTGCAGCCTCTCTCATCCCAGGCAAATACTTGGATCAATCTTTGTCTATGCACACACAATGCAACCACAATCTGTGTCAATAAATGCATGTAAGTTATTGCCCCTGAATGTCACATCTTTAATATCACATATTCACGCATCCGTTGCCTCCTCGCCCGAAACCACACACAACACGAGATGTGACAGAGAAATGTAATCATACCTTGGTAGGGCATACAAATGGAAATGTAGAGTTGCGTTACCCAAGGACTGTTTTTTTTTATGACTAAAATATATGTAATAATCTTGATAAATACCAAACTATATGATACCAAACTATATGTACTGTAATTATCTAGTATAAAAAAACAGTAATTTTGTAACATATAAGGAATAGTATTTATATCACATTCTAAAACAAAGAAGTGTTCGTACGTTCAGTAATGAAAACTTGGACTTTATCAATGAAAGGCTTCAAAAACTAAACGTGAAAATGAGAGACCTTATTTATAACATTACCGGCAAGCTGCAAACTCCATGCATTTTATAAAATGTCTGGCATTTTCAAGCAAAGTTGGAAATTGCCTAGATGTTTCTATTTTTGACTTTCTGTAGTTAAATACAAAATTTCAAGGTAAATAGCTTAAAAATGGTCTCAGTGAAGCTATTATACATTCGAGACTAACCTTAAAGAATCTGGCATTTAAAAATTTATTTCATCATTAATAATAATAAAAAATAAAAAAACTGAAATAAATTTTGATCTGTAACAAAAGAAAGTATTAAGGGAGGCATGAGTTTTGCATTCATCTTTTTGGTTTGGTTTTTATGCGGCCTCTCTATCTACTGCTGACTTAAACGCCCTTGCACATTACTTCAGAATAAATATAAAAAGGTCGAAATGCTTTTTGAAACCCAGGGTCTTGGGCAGGTCACTTCGTCCTGATGTATTTGCATCCAGTTCTAAATCCTATTGGATACTGCTCTAAAAATAACCATCACTCAATGTCAACATTTAGATAAATAATAATAAAATAAAAATCTTAAAAGTCAGCTGAATCATATTTACAGCGACGGGGGGTGGGGGGGGGGGTCTTGAGATGAAGCTAAATTAGTCCCTTTTATAGGTCGTCGCCTGAGTCTTAGTGAAGACAAACCTGAAAAGTAGGACGAAACTATAGAAACAAAAGATAACTCTACAATATTCCATATTCATCAGCACTCCAATGGCAGAGTGGTTACCGTGTTGTTTTGAGATTCCTGAGAAGGCATGAGCCATGAGTTTGAATTCAGGTCGTCCCCCGCCCTTTTTTAAAAATATTTTTTTTTATTGTTAGTATAAATCTATGATCCAAGCTAATAGATACAAATAAGCTAAATATAAGCTTTGTTGTTGTTTTTTATTAAAGTAGCCTATTTTTTCTTATTTTCTTGTTTTACGAACACTCTTTGGAGCGTTTATTTTGAATGCTTTTATTATTTTATCACATGCCCAGTCTGCGTAGTTCTCTCTCCATGTGATCGACTTTTGGAATTTCCAAGAATATGGATCAAGAGATTTACAAGAAATGTGCTTCATTGGGAACAAAAAAATACAGCTTTTAAAAACTTGAGAGCCGTTTAGCATTTCCCCAACCTCCAAAACCACACTAGTTTACAAACTGAAATATGATATCGGTGGGGACGAAAAAACAACAATGATGTTTTATTAGTGACCAAGTACTTTGAAAAGTTAGCACATTTCACTTGGGAAACAACCCAAATTACTGTTTTCTTCCTTCTACTGATCTATTGGCTAGATACAGATCTATGTAATAGATCTGGTTTGAATCTGGTTTGGAACGAGCGGTTTAAGAGACGTTTGAAAGGTCAAAGGTAATTTGGTCTGGGTGGCTTATTGTGAAGTATGGTGACTACAAGGAATGCCCGCGGCTAGCTGCATGTTCCATTGTGGTCGACAAGTAAATAAATGGACCAGATAAACATCAAAAACAAATTCCGGCACTTCATGGGTGTCTGTGTGTGTGTCTGTGTGTGGGAGGAGAATTGGAGTACTGAAAAATAATTGAGCCAGGGCATCTCAAACTGCAGTCTGTCGTAGAAGTCTTGCGGTGTGCACAGTTTCTGCACACAATTTCAAAATGGAGGCGACGTAGTGTGTGTGATGTATCCGCTGATATCGCTTCTCAGCCAGTCGACCTTAGTAAGCGTTGATGGCAATGTAAACTTCAAGTCGCCTTCAAGTTGTTTCTAGTGTTTGTATTAGTTTGATTTGGGGTTGGGTCGGGGAATAGATCGGTGGAAGGTAGTATGAAGTATCTAGATATTCCTGATACATGTAGCTTAGTCAGACAGACCTTTGAACTCTACATCCCCTAGTCATGTATCTCCTGATTGTTGCGATCTTAAATAAGATAATGTGAGACATTATAGATTACTTTACAGAGGTGTCACTTTAATGGAGATTTTTTTCATGCATGTACTCTTGATATATATTTAAATGTTTCCAACCCTCTCCTATTTTCTCTCGTTCTCCCTCCCCTCCCACTTTCTCTCTCTCTCTCTCTCTCTCTCTCTCAGTGGTATAGTTAGGAATTTGACATCAATTGCCATCATTAGGGATCCCAGGGGGTCTTGACCTATTTAGTGGCTCCTGCATTTTGACATTCGACATCATGAGATGAGATATAATGGCACAATATTTAATTTTTAATGTAAAAAAAAAAAATCGAACACTCATTTCGGGGCCCCCCTCAAGTGGGGGTTTGGGGATTTTCAAATTCCCCCCATCACCCACCATAACTACGCCACTGTTATCCCTCTCATTACTTTTGTTTTTATTTCATACATTTATCTCCTCTTTATTGTATCCATAAATTAAACTCTCTCTTTCTCTCTTTCACTCCCTCCCTCCTTCCCTCTTTCTCTCTCTTTCACTCCCTCCCTCCTTCCCTCTCTTTCTCTCTCTTTCACTCCCTCCCTCCTTCCCTCTCTTTCTCTCTCTTTTTCACTCCCTCCCTCCTTCCCTCTCTTTCTCTCTCTTTCACTCCCTCCCTCCTTCCCTCTCTTTCTCTCTTTCACTCTCTCCCTCCTTCCCTCTCTTTCTCTCTCCTTTTCACTCCCTCCCTCCTTCCCTCTCTTTCTCTCTTTCCCTCCTTCCCTCTCTTTCTCTCTCTTTCACTCCCTCCCTCCTTCCCTCTCTTTCTCTCTTTCACTCCCTCCCTCCTTCCCTCTCTTTCTCTCTTTCACTCCCTCCCTCCTTCCCTCTCTTTCTCTCTCTTTCACTCCCTCCCTCCTTCCCTCTCTTTTCTCTCTCTTTCACTCCCTCCCTCCCTCCCCCTCTCTTTCTCTCTCTTTCACTCCCTCCCTCCCCCCCTCTCTCTCTCTAAATCCTTAATTATGTCACTCGTTACATTCTCATGGAAACCTGACTCCTTTGAGAACCTTCCATAGCAGACTATTAAAAACTCACCATCTTGTCGTGAAAACGAGTACACGCACACAAACACACACATTGAATGCGTTGAGCATTGCCATAGTTTATTTTCGCCTCTCTTTTAGAAGTGGTGCTAGCTGCATCTTTGAGTAACCTTGCCTGACTTGGGCAGTGATAACCACACACACACACACACATTTAATTCTCACACACACACTTTTATAGTAGTACACACTTAAGACATACACTCGTGCGGGAGATTTCTTGAAAGAGCTCTCCTCGGGATTAACTTGAAGGTTTCTTCTATCTTCAGGTTTGATATTATTTGTTCCGAGAAATAAAGTTTTACAAAAGTGACCATAAGAATTGTGCAGTAGTTGTATTTTTGTTTATATAAATTTTATGCAAAGCTTTTGTTCTACATTAAGCTTGTTATATTTATTATTAAAACAACAACAACAACAAACGTCTCACCATTGAAACTAAATTTGTTTTCTTACATTCTATGACAGTTAGCTTACATTCTTTCAGTACTCTGATCTTCTATCTCGATGAACTAGTGTGTGTGTGTGTGTGGTGTGTGTGTTGTGTGTGTGTGTATGTGATAGAGAGAGTGGCTATGTAGGTGTACGTGTGTGTATGGGGAGGACGTTTCAATATTGAAATGGATATATTCCTCTTCCTCACACTTCAAAATTTTCGTTGACGTTATAACTACCTCCCGCCACTCCACCTTCTCTGTCTGTCTCTCTCTCCCTCTCTCTTTCTGTTTCGCTATTTAGTGATATACTGTTATATGCGTATGGTTTTTAAAATCATGGAGGCGACGCCGAGTGGGAAGAGAGTGAGAGAGAGACAGAGAGGCTAGACCCGACCATTCATCAGACTAAAAGACTAATGGCTATGACACACAGGACTTAACAACTTTTTAACTCCAGTACCAGCTGGCTTTAGATCTAAACCCACCTTCGCTTCTACGATTTTCATTCTGTCCCGTTAATGCATTTGTTAACGGTCCCCTATTTTCAGATATATAAAAGCTTCCATTAACAGCACTCGACTTGGCTTAGCCGGGGTTTTTTTTGTTTAAAGATCATGTTAAAACTAATACAAATCATTTCATCCGGTGCCCATTAGATCTATGTGCGTGTGTAGACTCTAACAGTCTGTGGATGGTGACCACAAATACTGGGTTTAGAATTGATCCATTAGAATGAACCAAGACCTCCACCCCCTATACACTTGGGTTTGATCAATGGCTTAGAAAGTCACGTTCCCCTTTCAGACGGTGTGGTCTCTAGGGCAGACGATGTAAAGGTCAACTGTTTCTGTGACCTACGGTTAACGAGGGCGTCATGTGGCCAGCACAACGACAAACCGCCTTTACTTTAGGTACCCATTTGAGCTAGGTGGACTCAGAGGCGCCCAAAGATCCCGAAATTAAAAATACATGATCATTATCTTTAGTCTGTCTCTAAACAATAAACACTAAATAGTTCTCTTATCTTCTAGCTTGTAATTCCTTCTCATTACAGACACACACAACCCACACCAACACACACACACAACCCACACCAACACACACACACAAATAAAAAACACGCCCACTCACAATAGCCGTGTATAATGACGTCATTCTCAAAGTCTTTAGAATTAATAATACATTCAAACTTGATGTCTCCAGTCACACTAATCTCATGTCTAGATTGTCATCTGTAATAAGAAAAAACTGACTCTCAAACTCACACATCTATATACATAACATAGATACAAAGCAACACACACACACAGAATATACCTATAGCTACGTTTATACGCTTAGAAACACACACACACACACACACATTCTAACTTATTTTGTTACATCAAGTTGGTTAGCTTATTTATAATCATTGTCCATTTTATGTAAAGTAAATACTCAGAAAGATACAAAGATAAAGGCATATTCCTCGTCCCATATGCTAGGACAAATGTGTACAAATACTCCTTCTTCCCTATCGCTATTAGAGCATGGAATGAGTTGCCTGAGCTAGCCAGGAAAACCAGTGACTTGGCAGAATTTAAGTCATTGGTTAATATGCATGACTAAATGCATGACGCGTAGGACGTAATCATCTTCTTTTTTTTGAAGTAACGTCTGTATTATATAAGATAAGAAAAGATAAAGAAAATCAGTTGTTGTTTTTTGTTTTCATTGTACGGTGGTCTTCAAAGAGGATGTCTAATAGTTACAAGTGAAATTCTTGGGAGAGTAGCGGGTAATTCATACCATTGCGTCAAGGGGGAGGTTACTTCTCACGATACTCTTCTTTCTGCTGCCAACTTGAATCATCGCATCTACTTAAAATATCTCAGGGTGTATGGCTTAAGATAGACTTTTTTTTTTTAACTAGCTCTTTCTTTCTTAGTGACTCATAAGACAGTTTAATTGTCAAGAACAGTCAAAGTTGACATTTTATCAACACATTTATTACACAGATACTGCATTGTCACATCTGTTGAGCCGATTCAGATTTTTTTTTTTTTTTTTTTTCTGGCGTTTTGGACTTAGAAAAGTGGATCTCACCACTTCATCATTCACGGCCAGGCTGTGGTTATTAAACATGCCTTGGTTTGAACATTCCCTGGTTTGGTGAAGATGAACATTATTCTTAAATATTCCCTAGTTTGAACATTCCCTGGTTTGTTGAAGCTGAACATTATTCTTAAATATTCCCTAGTTTGAACATTCCCTGGTTTGTTGAAGCTGAACATTATTCTTAAATATTCCCTAGTTTGAACATTCCCTGGTTTGGTGAAGCTGAACATTATTCTTAAATATTCCCTAGTTTGAACATTCCCTGGTTTGGTGAAGATGAACATTAAAAATTCAATGAGTTGAAAAGTCAATCTCTGACACTGACTTGATCAATAAACTGTAAAATAAAACTAAACGCATTGCAGTCTTTCGACAATATTGACCACATCTGCAACACTGCTGCCTTTTGACTGGTATCAGGAATTTTTTTAGTTACAGGATCTTGGAAATATCTGCCAGGTCTGGTCTAACTTCCTCTTGGCAAATATCAAAATGGAAGCCCAACTTTCTTTTCTTCATTTTTATCTCCATGAATAGTTTTTATAATACCTCTTATTAGCTTGCAAACTCTTCATCTTTTAAGATGGTGGGTTGACATGGACCTCTAATGATTTTCCCAGAAATTTGGCCGTTATAATTTTTCATCTTAAAATTAAATTTGTTCCAGAAATCAATATCTCGCACTCATCATTAAATATCCCCCGCTTTTATTCAACCCCCCCCCCCCCCCCCGAAAAAAAAATCCTGGTTAAGAGTATATAAAATTCTAGTTTGTTGATAGATCCAGATTTGTAAACATTAAAAGACTGTAAAGTAGACTAGAAGACTGGATCTAGTTAGAGATATGGTATAGAAGGTATTAGTTTGGTGGTATAGGCTAGACCAAAAAGTTAGTAGTCTAGACTGAATTCTACAAAAGAAAGCGCAAAATGTTCCTGAACATCTATTTGTTTATTTAATTTTTTAGTGAATGTAAGTGGGAGGGAACGTCCGCTGAAGTGTGTTCAAAATATAGATCACTAATCCAAATTTAATTTTAAAATGATTATATTTTGAAAAACTATAACGGTCAAACCAGAGTTTTCCCTTGTGTGTCCAATGAGCTAGTAATTTCTTTGAAAAAGATATGCTTGAATATTTTAATGTATTTAACATTGCTGAAACAAATCCTTAAAAGAAACTGAGCTCGACATGACAAGTCACATTCTACTAAGTAAAATGAACAACTTTCTGTCTCAACTATTGGGAGTCATAAACGTTTGTTGCCTGTGAAGTAGATGTCTGATAACATTTGGCCTGGACGACTGCACCCTAGGAAGTCTGCATCACATTGTTTTGTTGTCTTCCCTGTTGGGTAAGTAAAAAAAAAAAAAAAGTAAAGTACTCCTTTCAGACCTTGCGATCTATAAGAAAGATAATGTAAAAGTCATCTGTTTATGTGAAACACAGTTAACGAGGGTGTCATGTGGCCAGCACAACGACCAACCACCTTTACATTTCTCCAACTAATATCAGGTACCCATTAGAGTTAGGTGGACTCAGGTGGGCCATAAAAATCCCGAAAACCAAATTTCTACTCTTTACCCGTATTTGAACCTGAGACTCCTGGATTCGGAAATCAAACGCTTTACCCTCTACGTGTTGTATATATTGTATATAGTGATGTTAATTGAATAATGTTCATATGTTCAGACATCAAGGTATCTCATTGTCAGGTCCGTGTAAAAGTAACAAAATGTTTATTTGATAAAAAAGATGAGAGAACAAAAAATGTCGGTAGTGTTGGTTTAGTTTTGTAAGTCTAGGACTTTCCTACATCAATGAAGATTATTATCTCCTAGCTCAAGCCTCCTGCAGGACGGCAGAGGATGGAAGCAGTCGAACTCGGGATCATCTTAGTAACAGCACATATCTCACGACCAGGAAGCCATCATGAGTGAATGGTAGAATATATGATTGGATGACAACCAAGATTTTTTTATATTTCGACCCCCTGTCAAAGCGCATAAGCATAAAATATTCAGCATTGCATAAAATTTACATGGATTCTAAATATTTCGTTTGAGGGTATGTGTGTGTGGTAATTCCTCATTGTACTCTCAGAGATCTTCTATAAATAGAATTTTTAAAAAAAGGTTTGGTTTTATTGATCGTAATTCGAGATGTAATGGCTTTTTAATTGATTCAAGAGAAGTGCCTTCCTTATCTCCCTTGTTGTGTGTTCTATATTCAAACTATACAGGTAATGGACATTATAGTAGAATCGGAGTTGGCAACTCTTGTTTCATGGTTCGCTGAGTAACATTGAGCTATTGTTTCATTTGTCTAAGCTTTGAGCTCTGGACTATCTATGCAGTGACACACTGTGTGGGGGATATATTGAAAGGATTTAACAAACACGGTTTAACGTGAAACAAATTAGTTTAACACTTGTCATTGTATAAGGCTTATTGATTTTCTTTTTAACTTGTGGCTTCAGAGAGAGAAAGAGAGGGGGCTGGGGAGAGAAAATAGGAAAAGAATGAGAGAAGGGGAGAGAGGAGGAGAAAGCGAAAGGGAGAGAAGAATGAGTAAAGTAAATAACCCTATATTGTCCTAAACAAAACAGAAGCATATGCCAATGCACTAGTTCTAGTGTTAACTATAGCTAGCGTAGGTTCATATAATTTTTTTTTCTAAAAATATATGACAGATTTAAATGAAATACCCAAGCGGACTAGTCAAACTGAATTTTCATTTATTTGGACCAATAAAATATTCTTATCTTATCTTATCTTATCTAGAGAGTAAGAAAAAATAGTTATAATGTCATAGAATTATATTAGCATTGTAAGCAATGACTGTCAATAAAATCGGACGATGAGAAAATAAACGTTCTCTATGAGGCATAAACCGCTTGGGGGCTAGAGTTCGAATCCCGAATTGAGCTTCATTGTGTTTGCAGAGCGGCCAAAGACAGCACGGAAAGCTACTCCCAGATACCCCCTCTCCCCACATCTACACAAAAGAGACCAGATCATATCACACAGAGAGTACTATAGCATGAAAGATGAACTGTAGGCCTTATATAAGCTATTTTAATAAAATAAGTATCTTCTGTGGCAGATCTAAAGCTACTTCTATAGTCACTAGTGACTTAGCGAGGTTTCGTTAATTATGAAAACCTAAATTCAAAGAATAAAAAAAAATATTTTAAATCAGATGAGAAGTTTTAATTTAGTTCGTGTGTCTGACAAAATTATTTATATAAACTTATCTTTTTAGTCATAGTTTATACTGTAAAGTGACTTTGTTAATTGTTTATATTGTTTCTTTTATTTTGTGTGAATTAATCCGCCGAATTCTCAATGGCAGATAGTATAAATTCTTTCTTTACATGCTCTTATACTAAAGTATCGCCCATCAAGAGTGTTAATGTTGTTGGCTATTTATTTTGACCAATCACTTAATCGATCCATTGAACCACTTTTTTTTTCTACACTCTGCAGACGATGATGGCCTCTTACAGTCACGTGTTACTGGCCTTAATACCCGTGGCCTTGTGGTGGATGTGGCAAGAAATTCAAACTGACAAGACTTTTGCAGTGACCCTTGCCATAGATTCAACGAGTCTCTACGAGTTCATGAAAGACCCTCGCAACTTGCCGAAAATCCATCCAAAAATGTAAATAACTTTTTTTTTTCCACGAGTCAGTCAGACTTATGTAACTTCAATTTCGATATTCATTTTCTACTTTAAGCTCAAGACAGGGGACTTCTATTTTTTTTATAAAGAAGTCAAATTAGCCAAAATTTCTTTAGGTTTAATGAAAATAGATCAATATTAAGACAAATATGACTACATATACACAATGATACTTATGTAAATCAGTCATCTCAACGCTGCCTCTGATTCCGTCTGGGTTTAGGCCAACAATCTGCCTCCTCCAGGCGTCTCGGTCCTGGGCGAGTCTCTCCAACTGCCCCCACGTCTGCCCATCTGCTTGACGTCTGCTTTCAAAACAGGACGCCACGTATTCCAAGGACGTCCACTCTTCCAACTAAACCACTAAAAGTTAGCCCCCCTTTGAAACCTTGTGGTCTATAGGGCAGATGATGTAAAGATCATCTGATTCTGTGGCCCACGATTAACGAGGGTGTCATGTGGCCAACACAACGACCAACCGCCTTTACTTTTCCCCCACTAATGTCAGGTACCCATTTAAGCAGGCGTCCTAAAGATCCCGAAAGTAAAAATCCCAGTCTTCACGTAATTCGAACGCGAAACCCCCATTTCGGAAGCCAACCGCTTTACCACTAAGCCACTGCGCCTAATTGAATAACTAATTGTTTAATTTTCTTACTGATTCGTGTGTTTTCATTGACAATGAAAAATTATGCAACCTTTCAACTGGATCCGAGAATGGGATGTTAGAGAAATAAAGTAAGCTTTGTATAAAGGTAAAAAGTTTACTCTCCAAAGTCAGGTTCCTGGGAGAGTGCAGCTAGTTGTCAATAGACTTTTGTTTATCCTCGTTTTGAAACTGAGACACGGGTAAAGCTGATTCATGACAAGTCTTGCTACTTACGTTACTTGTTGCTCTCCAATACAATGGATTTAGACAAGTTTGATGAATCGCATTCGTAGGAAAAGAATGAATAGAACAGAAGACTCCTTTAGGCTTTAAAGAGATTAAACTGTCACTGTGTCACATCTTTTCAGTCGGCAGGTCTCCAACCTTCAGGTGGAAGGTCAAGTGACAAAGTTCAACTTTACAGAGTCTTACCTCCTGATAAACTTGACCTTTCCGATGACCCTTGAAGCTGACGATACCAACCTTGTGTTACATTATCAGACCGCTTCGTCGGTAGCCGATGGTAAGTTTCGATTAGCCCAGATTGAAATGTACTTGTTGTGTTAAACTGTGCTTGGCATAAAAGGAATATATTTGCTTTAATTTGTTGATTTTCCTCTTACAGTCTTTTCTTTTTTCTTTTTGCTGCTGACCTCTGACCTGTGCAATCCAAGTCACGAACAATAATATTAAAAACTGAAAAATCATTCTAACTTAATGAAGCTACTGGTTGACTATGATTTATTAAATTCTTGTTATGCTTTATTGTTATAAGAGGTCTGTTAATATTCAACAATAATAAAAATACAATATAAGAGTTAGTTCCCCTGAGTCACATAGCTAATAATAAGGCTTGTCTGAAGTCCGAAGATTAATGAGGAATGCAGTATTTCCCATAACTATGCAGCCCCAGCTGTGACCTATATACACTTTTCCACATCCACCGTAGACTTAACATACCTAATAGTGGAAATTTTAGTAATTTCGAAAGTTACGTATGTTCTTATCTACAAACAGAAAAAATTTTAAAAAACATAGCATTGTTAGGTGAACACTTGTATGAATATTACATCAACAAAAGCATATCTCTCTTGCACGTATACATGTAAAATAATAATTAAACAGTTTCCTTTCATTTCAGTCAAGGTAGACTTGTACATCAAAAGGTCTACCCGACCTCAGCAATCCACAATGGGGGCAGCTCGACCTACAGTATCAGTTGATGGACGTCTGACTATTAAAGCCTGGAGGATATTGAGTTACATGACCTGCAGTCAACTTGTTCATATCTGGACCAGTACTCTCATGGCCACATCCGCATTTATTTCAGGTTCTTGACAACATTTTTCTGAGTAGACAATGACTTGTAGATCTACATTTATTTCGTTATCAGATTTTCGATGCTGCCATTTCTGGACGCACGCTATTGTTGCAATGCAACACGACTAGAACTAAGTCTAGAAATATCTGCAACTAGTCTGTTGACTTTTGTGATATGAAATGCTTTGTTATATTCATACCATCCTCGCTTTGAAAACGAGACTTGGGATTGGCTGCTTGTTACCTTGTGAGAAACCTTATGACGCATTGCAAGGCTCAAATGACTGATTCGAGATGGATCTTAAGATCTATAGCTCAGTCATTTATCATGAGAAACTGTTGGATTCAACTTTCTGGGTACAATGGACAATGTTATATAAAAAGGGGAGATAAAGGAATATGAAGGTTTCTCGCCTACCTTCCCCATCACCCCACACCGTCATCAAATTGAATTCTATGATTTATTGGCAATGATTAACCACAGGAACTTGTTCTGTTATGTGTTGTTAATATTTATTATATTTAATATATTAATGTTTAAATAAAATTTCACCATGCTCTCGAAAAAAAAATTGTATGAAGAACACCTATCAATTCAGACATGTGATTCTGCCCAAAATGCGCAATAGTGGACTCTATTCATCGTATGATAGCAGTATATTCTGCACTCTAACCACATGCCGAAAAGGCGGAAAACTGTGGTAGATCTAGAAATTAATAAAATCTTGTATTGAGTTACTGATGCCTAAACTGCGTGCCTTTCTGTACATCTATATTACTCTTAATCCTAAAAATTAATATTCATCTGTCTCATTGGAACCACTTGGTAGAAGAGTTGCTTGGCTCATACACATTCAGTCCCACAATGATTGGTCAAAGTCCGGTTGGTTGTCATAAAATTATGGCGACAAAAAAAACGGACATTTTGCTTGCTCAATAGACAACCTTGTACGTTTCTTACTTATCACCCTCTGACCTTTTTTTGTTCATTTTGTTTTCTTATTGCAGTTGTTGTTGATTATTCTTTTTGTTGCAATGCTCAATGTGACATATTACATAGACTCTAGTTTATTGAAGAGAAATTGTTACAAAAAAAATGTTAATGTTGTAACACTTGTGCCTTCATACGCGATCACGTGGTAGCCTACATAAAACATTGTAAAAATCCAGTTCTATGTACATTCACGTATTGACTTTGAAACTACTTTGGACTCTCATATTTGTTGGTAGTTTAAATTTTTTAAAATCTTCAATATATATATATATTTTTAATCCAAGAGCTAAGTGCTTGGCTTTTATATCAAGCGTTCTTGGGTTTGAATCTAGTTTAATTTTTAGATTTTTAAAATGATTGAAGATAAATAACAGGAATAACAGGTGCCTTTGTTTATGGTATGGGGTGCATTCGAGTGTTTATACGCTTGTTATAGAACCCGAATGTCTCAAATCTGGTTAAATCTGGTTAGTTATTATTTCTTTTTCTATTGTTTTTTTTTTTTGACATTCACCTTGCGAGTCTGATCATACCGTAGCGCTTACAATCTTTCGAATTGTTTTTTGTTGGGGAAAATAAAGGCATCGACTTGACCTTATCTTATATAATACAGACGTTACTTCAAAAAAGAATATGAATACGTCCTACGGACCTGCTTGCTTCATGCTCTCTCTCTCTCTCTCTCTCTCTCTCTCTCTCTCTCTCGTCATGAAACATGTGAACTTCACTTGTTTATTGGCATTTGAACATTTTAAAACATTTAGTTTCATCTTAAAATATACCATTACTCATTATTTCATTTTTATTTTGTTAAAGGGATGTAATTTTATTTTTTAAACACAATATAAAGTATTTATAAAAGTCGTTGTTATCTCCCTTTTAAAAAAAATAGTTCTATTTATTTTTATTAGACTTGCAAATGAATAAAAGTAATTGTCTCATTATTTTAATGAAGATAAAGCGTGCTCAATAACGTGATCACAAGAGGACATTACTCAGATATTGATTATCCTATGATTATATTTATTGTAAAAAAAAAAATAATTTTATGAACTACATATAAATCAGCTATATTGATAATTGTTTTTTCAATAAATATTAAGGGAAGAAACACTCCAGCCAATCGTACGAGTATCGAACGTATTATTTCACTTATACCTTTGGACACTACCTACATGTGATAAAATTGTTCCATATTAATACATTTTGCAAAAGGTTACCTAAAGCTACATAATGTTTTGTAATGTAATCCCGAGAATAAAATAAAATGTATGTATTATTTACAGTATGTTTTCATACAGGGAAATTGGATGTCGAAAGTTAATTTTTGCTTTAATAAAAAAATAACAATATAAAAGTACATAATAGCCCAAATACCAGTAGCCAGAGACTACATGTCATGAACAGTTACTCTTAAAATCGGAATAATAAACATTAATTGTATGTTGTTCACTTGTACAGAAACTTAGAGAGCTATAAGAGCTATAGTTCTTTTAACAAAAAATTCAGATTTTAATACACAATTTTTAAAAAAATGTCAATATAAAAAAATATATTGAATTTAGTTTACTTTACATCAATCCTGTGTTTGTTTTAGTTTGTGGAGGCTGAGTAGTTACTGTATTGCATACACGTTTCTTTGTTAGTGCTTTTTGTTTTGCAAAGCGATTCAGCAGAGAAAAGACTTCAATGCCATGCAGATGTTCCACATATTTCAAGTACCCTAACTCACTTCGCCCAGTACTAATCTCGTACACGTTTTTTCTATCTATTTCCATTTTTGGATGAAGTTAAAACTTTGCATAATTATTCATTGCCGATGACAGCACATGAATCAATCGAAAAATCGACCATTTATTTGATCTATTAGTCGTAATTAGTTAATTAATTTTATTTAGAGATAATACATGCTTAGGGGAGATAAGCCTTGTCTAGAGAATTGATTCGTTGGAACTAGAGGGAAATGAGAAGGCTGACACACTCGCCAAGAGTGGGAAAACTAACTCACTAATAAACTCTGCACTCTATCCAGAAGAATTGAAGAAATTAATCGTAAATAAAATAAATGAGAAATGGACGAGTCTCATCCAAATCACAAGAAAGATGACGCTTACTATAAGCTATCCCGACAAGACCAACGTCTAATCTTTCGACTCAGGACCGGACACAACAGAATGCGACAACACATGTACCGGAAGCTCAAAATTGGAACCAGTGAAATCTGCCCATGTGGAGTATCACCAGAGAATGCAGACCACGTCCTCCAAAAACTGCTCTCTTTACCAAGAAGCCCGTATAAGACATTGCCCCAAATCACCCCAATAGAAAGGAAACTATATGGAGAGCTCCCTGATTTGGAAACCACTGCGCAGTTCATCTCATGTATTGGTCTACTCATCTGAACACTCAGAAGAAGAAGTTGGATAAAAATTTGAAAATAATAAAAAAAAAGATAACCATAAAAACTTTTATTTTACAGGTACTTGTTTACTAGCATGTTGGCTTTCAAAAAAGGATTCTCAAGACCTCGAGTTCGAATTCAGACTCAGCAAAGGCAGCACGGAAACCTTCTCCCAGATACCCCTTCCTCCTACCATCCCACTGTTTCACATAAGTAATTGAATCACTAGGCACTGAGTATGTTTATATAGCATGAAAGATGCTCTTAACGAAAACTAATTAGGAAGACCAATAGGCCGAGGACAAACTCGTGACAAAAATCTGGCATGATCGCACCCGGCAAACAAACGTTCTCTAGACACTTTATTATAACAAAAATGATTTCCACACCCAATTTGCAACAAGGTTTCTATCGTTCTGTTCTTGGCTAAAACGGCACTAGGGCTTGGAGTGGTCGGTCACCTGCACTACCACCCTAGGCAGTCTCTATATGAGGCGACTTGAAGCAGTCTCCCTTAAAAGTATTTTTAATATATAACATTACAAAAGGGGAAGATTTAGGTAAAATGGAAATACAAAAATAAAGTATAATAAAAATATTTACAATAAAAAGAAAATGTATTTTCTTAGACAAGCAACCATTTCTCGAATAATCATAACCAATCTGAACTCAAATTTTAAAAAAATGCTAAGTTAAAATTGAAAAACAAAAGTAGCGTAAGTAAAAGCTAATCACTTATGTAAAGAACGTTGGCAGCTTTTCTGAACAATGTATATGTAAAACATTCCGATAATCAATAGCAATGATTCATAGATAACAAACTGTAATGAACCTTAACATTTAGGTGTGTAATTCTAGACGTTATGTAAAACACTACAAATTGTATCAATGATTTGCACATATTCAGTGAGTAAAAAGTTCTTAATGTTATTGGCTGTAATGTCGGTCTCAAGTTTGTATGTAGAACGTAAATGGTCGAGCGTTTCGTCTTTTATTCTGCATCTGAGCCTGGCAAGTAGTTGTGATGCTGCACTGAACAACTGCTACTGACGTTGGAGGCAAGTAGTTGTGATGCTGCACTGAACAACTGCTACTGACGTTGGAGGTGAGTAGTTGTGATGCTGCACTGAACAACTGCTACTGACGTTGGAGGTGAGTAGTTGTGATGCTGCACTGAACAACTGCTACTGACGTTGGAGGTGAGTAGTTGTGATGCTGCACTGAACAACTGCTACTGACGTTGGAGGTGAGTAGTTGTGATGCTGCACTGAAAAACTAGTACTGAAGTTGGAGGTGAGTAGTTGTGATGCTGCACTGCACAACTGCTGCTGACGTTGGAGGTGAGTAGTTGTGATGCTGCACTGAACAACTGCTACTGAAGTTGGAGGTGAGTAGTTGTGATGCTGCACTGAATAACTGCTACTGAAGCTGGAGGTGAGTAGTTGTGATGCTGCACTGAACAACTGCTACTAAAGTTGGAGATGTTGAGTTGCTCTTTTTGAAAGCTTCAGGAACTGTTGACTTGGTTGCTAACTTGGTTGCTAACTTGGCTGCTGACTTGGTTGCTGACTGTTTTTTTGGTTGCTGACTTGGTTGATAACTTATTGCTGCTTTGGTTGCTAATTTGGTTTCAGACTGGTTGCTAACTTGGTTGCTGACTGACTTGCTTGCAAAATACTTTCAGCCAAGACAACCAGCTTAATAATATTTATTTAGCAACGAAATCAATTATACAACCACAAGCTGACCACAATAACCAACAAACGTGGTGCTTTTACCCCATTATAACAAAAGTGTTGATATTAAGTATTATCGCGTTGAACAAGTTTTTAAAAAACTTTATTCAACTTTTAGTTTGTAGATAAAAAAAAAATCAAACTTCGATTTTAACAAAATATTTTATTTTTCAAATAAAAATTGGCTTTAATTATATTATTTTAGTCAAACTAAAAGGTTATAACTTTTTAGTTAACTTTTGCCATCACAACACGTCATAGGTAGGGCTATCTAAGCTGCATCACTGGAATTAGGTTATAGGCGCATGTTTTGGATAAATTTAAAATACCATATGTTAATAAATGTTCTATATAACAGCCATTAACAGGTATTTGTTGTTGAACTGCGGCTGTACAAATGCTGACTCTATACTAGACTAGGTATTTGTTGTTCTATCGTGGCCATAGAAATGTAGACTTCTATTTACCAGGTATTTGTTGTTATATCATGGACATACAAATGTAGACTTCTATTTACCAGGTATTTGTTGTTATATCATGGACATACAAATGTCGATTATATACCAAATATGTGTTGTTACATCTTGGCCATACAAACGTCGACTATATACCAGGTATTTGTTGTTATATTGTGGCAATAGAAATGTCGACTCTTTACCAGGTATATGCTGCTCGATGTTCAGCAGACCTCAAGGACGAAGAAAGAATAAACTACCTGGTCTGGCTAAATGACCTGTTCGTACTCGGTTACAGATGTACCTGTATACCAAAGGGAAGCAAACCTGTGAGTTCCAGACATCGGATGGTGTATTAAATGCCTGAGTGTGGCGACCCCTGGCGGTGTTAATGAGGTTGTCAGAAATTACTTAGTACCCCACTCTGTCTTGATCTGAATAAGAATCAAGATGGCTGCCCTTGCATAGAGATAGGTTACCAAACTACCTTTTTGTACACAATACTAGTTCTCTCTCTCTCTCCTAGTCACTTACTCGCTCTCTCTCTCTCCACCCCTCTCTTTTACAATCTCATCCTGTTTAGATTCTATATCTCTCTAATTCGATCTCTCTCTCTCTGAATATCTTTCTATGGCCTCTATTTGTTCAAGATTGAATGCGTTTTTAATTATCAAATTTCATTCAAGTGACTCTTGTATTCTCGATATTGACTATTCAAATAAAAACATTCACCAAAACTTTCCTAAACCCCAACCATATAAAAAAAACTGCTGTATTAAAATTCTGTTCTTACTCTGCATTTTTGAAAGAACACGTTTATTGACTATTTCTAGACTATTCAGACTACGATCTGTCTGAAACATATATTTACTATCTATATTATTTTAAAAACAAAAACATCTTTCTTGACTAGATTTCATCGCCTCAACTAATCAAGCTCGATACATCCATTCCACTTCTACAGGAAGGTTTTAACCTGCTTCCATCTTCGTTTTTCTTTTGGTTTTGAGGATGGCTCCATATCGTCTATCCATCTACACCGTGGTCTGTCTTAAAGTCCTTTTGTGTGTTTTTTGTTGTTGTTTGTTTTGAATGTCGGCTTCACCTCTCTAAGATTGGATATTCTTACTGAAAGCCTCTATCCATGAAAGTATTCTTTTCTTTTAATGCAATTCTTGTTAGATCTCGATATTGGTTTGTAATTTTTATTATATGAGATGGCTTTGGGACATTTCATTAGATATCAGAGAACAGGGCGTCACATTCCACTAGTAGCAACTGGTTGAAAAATTACAACAGAACTACAAGAAAACAGTCTTCTGAACAATAATAAGATAGGCGATAAGGTATACTGGAGGTGCAGTGGCTGAGTGGTAAAGCGCTTGGCTTCCGTACCGGGGGTCCCGTGTTTGAATCCTGCTGAAGACTAGGATTTTCAATTTTGGGATCTTTATGGTGACTCTGAGTCCACTCTAATGGGTTAGAGAAATTAAAGTCGGTTAGTGCTCTGCTGGCCACATGACACCCTCGTTGGCCGTGGACCACGAAAACAGATGACCTTTACATCATTTGCCCTATAGACCGTATTGTCTGAAAGGGAAACTTTGCTGTACTTTAAGGTATACTAGTAAAACACTTGACTTATAACTGTGATAATTATACAAGTTAGACTTTGACTCACAACAGTGATAATGTATGCTAGCACACAACAGACAATGGTATTCATTCGTAGTAAAACAATTCAGTTCATTAATGGCAGTATATTTGGAGTAAATCCTTGAAGACACGAGAGGGATGAGACTAGATTTGGATTATACCATAAAAACTAAATATGTCATACGATACATGGCTACATTAGAAAATACAAGAATATATAAATCATTAAATCATAGCATGCCATAGATCACACAATTATAAGATACAAACCTACATTATATTTTATAACACAAGAGTGTAGATTTGTGTTGAACGAAATTTCTATGATTATTCAAATTATAAATCTTTAACTATCTCACTGCTTTGGTCTCGTGATGTCGGCCCAAATATTTTTTACAAATCTGAAATGCATATTCCACATTTTTACTAACGATATATAAGGTATATATCTTTTAAAATTAGTTAAATTTCCTCAGTTCTGATTCAGCTGTGTAAATAAATCTAAGTTGCACAACATCAATATTTCAACAGCAGCTTACACCGACTGCTTCGTTGCAGACAGCTTATTAAATATGTAATGTTTTAATTATGTTTATGTAACTGTCACAGGCCATAGGTCAAATGTCAAGACAAGCACTTTTTAACCTTTGAACTATCTTAGTTAAGGCAATATTGCGCATGCTCACTGTTTACGCTATAAAACAACCGAGTTCTGGATTCAGAACTATATATGTGAATTTATTGTGTTCAACTTTCTGAACGTCAATAAGCCCAATTTAATAATTTTATTTGGTTTATTAGTTGTTGTTTTTTAAAGGTTTTTAAAATTTTATTTAGAAAGCTGTCTGGCACTCAACTTATACTTAAGTTTAAAATGTTTTAGTTGCATTGCAAAAAAAATAATAACCAGTAACTTAAATTCTTAGCGAGCTCATGGAGTATCCGGCATTTAACGTCAAAATAAAATAGTTCAGTACTATACAAATATCCAGATAGAACAGTTCACCACTATCAACTTGGTATATGTGAGGTTCAGATTGAACATTTCACCACTTTACGGTCCGAAGTTCTGAATAGAAAAGTTCGCTACCGTATTTTCGCGGGTTATACAAGTTTCACAAACGAATGGCAGCTGTGCAGGGTATACAACGGTTTGAGTTTGCAAAAAGTATTTTACCCATAAACATACTATAACGGAAACTATGGATAAGCGGTGAGTCTTTGTACCTTCTAGAGTTGGCTGTGTGCTGGTGAAATCTATCATGGAAAGCTTTATGAACATCTCATTATAAATCTCAAGATAATAAGTAGTACCAATACGATATAGTGTGACAAGTTTACGGCTAGTCACGCTTTGCATATGCGGGGTATATAAGGGTGCGGGTTGTACGATTGTGTTTCTCCTTATGTTGTAATGTGTGCGGGTTATGAGATCCCTAAATGAACTACGTCCTGAGCTAATTTATTTGTTCAAATGTTTTTCTGCTCATCCAACACTAGAACAGATCAAATGAACACCTCTTCTAGCATATCATGTATTTTGTTCTCAGATTGTCAATAAAATAGACTAGATGGGTTATGACTAGATTGCGTGGTGTAGAATGTATAAGCTTTACACGATGTCACGTGGTATAGAATGTATAAGCTTTACACGATGTCACGTGGTATAGAATGCATGGGCGTAGCCAGGATTTTTTTTCGGGGGGGGGGGATTTTTTTCTCTACATTATTCCCTACAATGTTTCTTCCTGGAGTTAGTGGAATAATTGACAGCAATGGGGTCTGGTGGAGCTATTGGAGCTCTCCCAGCGCGGGGCAAAGCCCCGCCGCCAAGCACTATTTCTGGTATTGAAAGCCAACAAAATGAATGTATGAGGTATCTACAGTAAATTTTCCTGCAATTAAAAAGTTTTATTTCAAAAATCTAAAATGCTATTCTTACTGCCTTACTGGCGCCAAGTTGTACTAGGATGTCATCGCAACCCTTAAGTATGGGTAAATCATTTTGTCGGAGAACATGTCCGGCAAACCTCATGCGACGCTCTGTCACAGCCTTACTAAGGAGTCGACTCCCTATTCGGCATAGGATTTCCTTGATTTAGATCCGATCTCAGGGCCGGTCTTAGGCCACTGCAACCTACGCACTCGCAGTGGGCCCCGCGCTTTCGTAGACCCCGCGCTAATTCTAGTTGTAATTATTAAATTGCAAAATATATACGAAAAATTCCAGGAAATCTCCTGAATTTATTTAATTCTCATAAAAATCTCCTCAAAATAGACAAAATTTTCATTTGTGGGTGTGATTCATTGCGGACAAGGCGCGATCAAAGAAATAAAGACATTTGTCAGCTTTCATTGAAAAAATATAATAATCGAATGTTCACCTTAATCGGGAAGTTCCAATTCTTTATTGACTTATATAGCTCATGAGCACATTTCTCATTTCCTATGGACTCCCAGATTTACTTATATTGTGGCAGGCATATAAAATAATGTGCCATAGGCTGCAAGGTTCGTATAGCAAAGTTAATTTGATCGCAATTTTGTACTTAGTTAAAAATTAATAAAATTCAAAGTCGAATTTATTTTCTAATATAACATCTTAATTTTCACTTATTATCCTTATTCCCACCCAGACTAGAGGCCCCGCGAAATCAGTTTCGCATAGGGTCCGCAATTGTTACGACCGGCCCTGCCCGATCTCTATAACTGCCTCCTAAAATCTATGTTAGCCATCTTTGTTGAGCCACCTTTAGTGTTTTTCAATTTTGACAAATGACTATTAAATGCACTTTATTAATGGAGCCCCGTCAATGGTAGAAATGTGTAACCTCTCTTGAATACGCTCTTGGAATTAGGTGACTGTAGTTTGCTTTAGATTTTATATCGAAAAGGGAAGCTTTATCGTCAAAATCATCTGTTGTGGATTTTAAACTAAAAAATCTCTGGAGTTGTTTTTTTTTTTATTCAAAACCCCATTTATCTACGGTCATAGTGTTTGGTAACTGTAGTTTGCTTTAGAATTATTTTTTTAAATTCAAAACCATCTGGAGGGGTTTTAAAACTTTTAAGAAAAGCAAACTGTAGGAGAGGGGTTTAAACTCAAAACCCCCAATTGGCTTGGCTACGCTCAAATAATTTTTGTGTGTAATTTCTTTTTTTTTTTTTTTATTAAAGAGGTATTTTTTTAGCATCAAACCCTGCTGAAAGGGAATTTAAACTCAAACCCCCCTTTGGCAACTCTCATAGCATTTTGAGTGCGTTTTTTATATTGAAGAGTTATTTTTTTAGCTTCAAACTCCACTGGAGGGGAGTTTAAACTCAAAACCCTTTTGACTACACTCATAGAATTTTGAGTGATAATTTGCTTTGTTTTTAATATTAAGAGGTACTTTTTACCTTCAAACCCCGCTAAAAGGGGTTTAAACTCAAAACTAAGTCGAAACCCATTTACCTACGCTCGTAACATTTTGAGTGCGTAATTTGCTTTTTTTTTTATATTGAAGAGGTATTTTTTTAGCTTCGAACCCTACTGAAGAGGAGGGGGGGTTCAACTCAAAACCCTTAGGCTACGCTCATGGAATTTTGAGTGTGTAATTTGCTTTTTTATATTGATTAGGGGGTTATAAAAACAAAATCTCCTTCACTGTGGCTCTTGGAATTTGGGAATAGTCGTTTGTTTTTTTTTGTTTTGTTTTGTTATTAGAAGAGAGGGATTTAACTGTAATAAAAACCTGGTAGGGGGTTTTAAACTCAAAACCCGCTGGTAGGGGTTTAACCCCCTGGTAGGGGGTTTTAAACTCAAAACCCCTTGGCTGCGCTGGGGCAAGTGATGGTATAGTATTAAAATGTCACCCAAAATAAACAAAATCAAAGCAAAAAATCAATTACTGAATTCCGATCCACCCCTTCGGGGGAGGGAATTTCATTTCGGGGGGGGGGGGGGGTTCACCTTGGCTACACCCATGATAGAATGTATAAGCTGTACACGATGTCACGTGGTATACGGATGAAGGTTGTCTGAGAAATGCAAACAAGTATTTTTGTACACATTTGCTTCTGGTTACTTCGGAGTTTCTACACAGTGAATAACTTAGGAGAGATTATTTTTAAAAATGACAATTTATTTCGTTTCGCTACTAGAAGATTCGACAAATCTCGGTTTGAAAAAATATAATTAGAAGAGATAAAATTATTTCAGGGGTCTATCGAGCTCATTGAGTCTCTAAGTTTCAAGCTTCACGTTAAGTCTACTTCTGTGAAGTTACTAAATTCTAATTATGTATTTATAAATAAAGTTATTTGTATATTCTCCTATTGTATGATTTTAATTTGGGTATTAAGTCTCTCTATTACTAAAAGAGAAGTCATGTTGTCCCTTCTCTATATTTAAATCCCAGGCACAAGATTAAATATTTGGTCATCGGATATGTATCTTCTCTAGAAACAAAGGTATATATAACAAACACAAGCTTTCGAACAGTAGACTAGAACTTTTAGACACCACCAAGCTTTAAGAAAATATTACAAGTAAACAATCTAATCCCCTGTGGTCGAGGAAGAGAATAAGTCTTTAAGAATTAAAAAGAACAACCAACAAAGCCAACAAGGCAATAATGACTTTACTCTCTAAATAGTAGATTACAAAATATGTAAAAGAGCAAAAGCTTTTTGTCCTAAAGTTCCTACTTCTGAAACCAATCCACGGAATTAAAAAAAAGGTCCTGACCTCTCATTGTACTCAAACCCTGGACGTTTAATTGATTTCTTGTAGTAATGTGACAGGCGTAGATGGCTCAACACAATGTTGACTAGTGATGAGGCCAGGAGAAATTAACCGGGGCAGACAACAAATCTTTGTGTGTGAGTGTTGACAAGTCCAAGGGAGAAAATCGTGTAAAATTCCAAGAGATTGCCATCAGTACAGGGTCATTGTGAGCACTGGGAACAGATTGATTACAGTTACTTCCCCTTATAAGTTTCCCCTGTTGCTCTATTTTTGTCTACCCCTTTTGATTTCAAAAGCATTTTTTTATCTCTACCTCGTCAATCTGTGATGGCACACAGGAGAGAGAGAGAGAGAGAGAGAGGGAGGGGAGCATTAGCCATCAGATTTCTTTAATAAGACAGCCCATTCCTTTGTGCTCTTGTTATAGCACAGAAATTGAAATATTGTTCTAAACGTTTGTGGAACTAAAAATTATTGGGGGGAAAAAAACGAAATAGTAGTTCGGTTAATAAAAAAAAATTATTTGTAATAATCAAAGAATGTATTCATAGCTAACCTATACTATATAGTACTTGTAGTATTAGCGAAAATACAAGAACAAAGAGGAGAAATAAGTTGCTTATAGTTTATTAACAAAAAGACCAATCTAGCTACAGACTACAGAAAGGGTCAAGATTTGGGGTCTAAACTAAACAATTATATGTACTAGACTTTTGCACTACTACGTATTGAAATTGCATCCCCATTAATTTGACTCAATCATGTAACTAATTTGTAGTAGATGTAGTAGATTTAGACTAACAATAATACATTTGTGCGGTTGGAAATATTTTTTTATTCATTGTTTTTGTCCAACGCATAGTTTCAATGGTATCAAATCACTTCTGTGGACTAGTGGGAGAGGGAGAGGGGGGGAGAAAGTTTCCAAGCTGCCTTGAAAAAAAATTTTTTAAAAAGGTTGCACGAGTCTTAATTCAAACTCGATCCTCCACGATGGAAGGCCAACTTGTTAGCCACTGAGCTAACCAAGTACCTATAAAAGTAGAAATTTTACAATCTGCTAGTTAAAAATTTTAGCGAACGACCTAATTCTCTTCACAAGGCTTATCTCTCCTTAGTTTAATAGGTCTGACTGTCTCTTAATAAAACAAAATTAATTAATCATCACTAATTGATTAACTAATTGTTGTTTTTTTTATTTCATTGACATGTGTGTTGTCAACGACAATGAATAATTGTGCAAAGTTTCAACTTGATCGAGAACGTGAGGTGAGAGAAATATGTGTTCAAGATTTCAACCAGACAGACAGACAGACAGACAGAGTTGATGAAAAACAAAAAGATATAAAAATATCCTCTACTTGGTCTTTGTTGACACTATTTCCTTGTTGGTTACGTTTAGAAGGGAATAAATGTGGAGAAGCAATAAAATAGAAATAAAACTTAAGCTTCAGTCATCTAGACGAGACTGCTTTTAGAGGAAACTATCATCTGGAACTGTACAAACATGTACTATATGTCATCTGAAACTACACAAAGATGTACTTTATGTCATCTGAAACTGTACATAGATGTACTATATGTCAACTGGAACTGTACAAACATGTATTATATGTCGTCGCTTTATATTATCTTCGTATGACATCATTATCATATCTTATACTCACATACTTGTACAAGATTAAATCCTTAATATCAATTTCAATTTTCCTTGTAAGTTTGTAGGTGGAACTCGAGACCAAAAAGTTTACCTTTCCATTTGTTTGATGTGCGTTTGCGCTCATAACTTTATATATTTTGAAAGTTAGAACTTTATTAGAACTAATCAGTGGTTAATTTTTTTATTATTTTTTTTTTTGGTTACATTGATTTTGTCAAACTATTGTAAAGAGAATAGAACCCTCATTTTATGTCCTTCTCTTTATTTGTGCTGTGCATTGTTTGAGTCACTAGTGGTCTGTGGTATGTAATGTTATCCGGCGTTGCATAGACATAATAATATTAATTCTGGGCTGACCAGGTAATAGCACCTGTGGTGGTCAGTTAGTTCTATTATTAAACTCTTTTTTTTTTTTGGAGTGAGTGTACTGCGCCTGCGTGGTATGGGGGTGAGTTGAGGCGGAAATTCGATGACCCATCTGGTACTAGTTAAATGGATGAATTCCCTGGTGTCTTGCAGCCATTTTCCCGTGCAAGCCAACAGAGATTCTAAATCAATCCACATCGGACCCTCACATCATTTACACACGCACAAACAGAGTTGCACAGCTGTTTAATTTGTCGCAGTTGTCTTTTACAAATCAAGTTCAATGTTACACGCCCTTTTACAACTCGCAAATCATCTTTGTTTAGCCTCCTCTAGTTTCGAGCTAGGCTTATTTTATTCAGCGTAAGTAGCTTCTAGCCGCAACATACATAGTCTTATGCATTTATACTTACTCTATAACTAGTTTACGTTAAGGCAATGTATGAGATATAAACCTTTCCCAATTAGACTGTTGTCATTGACTTTTAAGCCGAAAGATTAGGGAAAGGTGAACTTTCTCTCTTTTTATAACCAAGGGATTCCTAATGTGCTACATAACTACCACAATAACCAGTAGTGTGCTACATGGCTACAACAATAACCAGTAGTGTGCTAAATAGCTACCACAATAACCAGTAGTGTGCTACATAGCTACCGCAAATAACAAGTAGCGTGCTGCATAGCTACCACAATAACCAGTAGCGTGCTGCATAGCTACCACAACAACCAGTAGTGTGCTAAATAGCTACCACAATAACCAGTAGTGTGCTACATAGCTACCGCAAATAACAAGTAGCGTGCTGCATAGCTACCACAATAACCAGTAGTGTGCTACCTGATTTCACAACGACCAGGCATTTTAATTGTTAGGTAGATATTGGGTAGAAGTTAACGAGGTCTGAAATGTTCTAAATTGATATCTTAGACTGGACATATCTTCCACTGAGCCACTTGTTATCTTAGACTGGACTTATCCACCACTGAGCCACTTGATATCTTAGACTGGACATATCCACCACTGAGCCACTTGATATCATGGACTGGACATATCCATCACTGAGCCACTTGATATCTTAGACTGGACTTATCCACCACTGAACCACTTGATATCTTAGACTGGACATATCCACCACTGAGCCACTTGACATCTTAGACTGGGCATATCCACCACTGAGCCACTTGACATCTTAGACTGGACTTATCCACCACTGAGCCACTTGATATCTTAGACTGGACATATCCACCACTGAGCCACTTGATATCATGGACTGGACATATCCATCACTGAGCCACTTGATATCTTAGACTGGACTTATCCACCACTGAACCACTTGATATCTTAGACTGGACATATCCACCACTGAGCCACTTGACATCTTAGACTGGGCATATCCACCACTGAGCCACTTGACATCTTAGACTGGACTTATCCACCACTGAGCCACTTGATATCTTAGACTGGACATATCCACCATTGAGCCACTTGATATCTTAGACTGGACTTATCCACCATTGAGCCACTTGATATCTTAGACTGGACTTATCCACCACTGAGCCACTTGATATCTTAGACTGGACATATCCACCACTGAGCCACTTGATATCTTGGACTGGACATATCCATCACTGAGCCACTTGATATCTTAGACTGGACTTATCCACCACTGAACCACTTGATATCTTAGACTGGACATATCCACCACTGAGCCACTTGACATCTTAGACTGGGCATATCCACCACTGAGCCACTTGACATCTTAGACTGGACTTATCCACCACTGAGCCACTTGATATCTTAGACTGGACATATCCACCATTGAGCCACTTGATATCTTAGACTGGACTTATCCACCATTGAGCCACTTGATATCTTAGACTGGACATATCCACCATTGAGCCACTTGATATCTTAGACTGGATATATCCACCACTGAGCCACTTGATATCTTAGACTGGATATATCCACCACTGAGCCACTTGATATCTTAGACTGGACTTATCCACCATTGAGCCACTTGATATCTTAGACTGGACATATCCACCATTGAGCCACTTGATATCTTAGACTGGATATATCCACCATTGAGCCACTTGATATCTTAGACTGGACATATCCACCATTGAGCCACTTGATTTCTTAGACTGGACATATCCACCGAGTGACATAGTTATCATCGAGACTCTAGACGAAGTAAATTAAATCAAAATTCAAAATGACACTATTTACCATCCCTCCACTTCCTGAAAATGTTTGAATGTCATCGTCTATTTCCTAGTCTACATTTCTAAATGTGTTTTGCTCTTTCTGCTTTTGTATGTGTAGTCAATAAATGACTAAGTATTTCTTAATTCTATATCTAATGCACACTAGAAGAAGAAAAGGTTTACAGTAATATCTTTAATTCTGACTCACACGATTCTATTATTGTTTGCTTTAACGAGTGAGATTTGCTTTTACAGACCATTTGAACAAAAAATGTATGAAGTTTATATGTAATCTGCACATTTGTATGAACAAACTTTTACTAACCTGAGATCAGAAACGTGTCATCAATTTTAATGATGAATAGAATGGAAGCAACATTAAGTCTTATGGAAAATTATATAATAGAAATGTCTGTCAACAAAGTCACTTTTGAAATAATGATATTCAGTTCGGGATAAAATTATTCATAATGTTTACATCTTTAAAATTGATTGATATTAGCTTTTACATACGCTTCATTCTTATAACCCCACAGCAATCTTAATGACATATCTGCCCCACTCTGCACTACTGTGTGTGTGTGTGTGTGTGAGAGAGAGAGAGAGAAAGACAGAGAGGTTGACTTACATGTGTGTGTATACTGAGATTAAAAACAAATAAATAACAAAATGAATGAATAAGTCAAAGACTACAGAGAGACTCTATTTGTTTTATTGTCTGTTACATTGAGTGACTTGCATGACATTGTAAGATGTCAC
Source organism: Biomphalaria pfeifferi (assembly GCA_030265305.1). NCBI lineage: Eukaryota > Metazoa > Mollusca > Gastropoda > Planorbidae > Biomphalaria > Biomphalaria pfeifferi. The sequence goes on from JASAOG010000165.1 coordinate 1,565,392, forward strand.
TTTGTATTGACTCTATTATACAATCAATGACCAAAAGAAAATGATACATTAACATTAAAATCATCGTTAAAAAAAATTGACATAAAAATGAATGAAAAATATGAATTTTTGAAAACATACAACCATTTGAGTGTACATCCACAGAGAAGACTTAAAGAACAATATTTTGGGAGAAGTCAAAACTTCAGTAACTCAAACCAATTCTTGGTTTCTGTGTCATACACATAGAGTTCAACATTTCAATCTGAAATATCGCAACAATGTTGTCTATGAATCTTTCAATCATGTGACACCAAGCTCCATTTTGTTCTGACAAGTTTAGCAAATATGTTAATCTGATTCTAGAAACATGGACGCTGCCTCATGAGTACACAGCCTTACAACGTTAGACACATTCAATGATTAGGTCGAAATCAGCACTTTTTTAAAAACAATGAAAATGTATGAAATGAAGCAATAAGTATCCTATCTTGTAGTTTAACTGTAACAGTATTGAAGCTCTATAACAGGCAAGTCAAGCAGAACAGAAGTCTGTAATGAACCAACTACATTTGCATATAACATCCTGTCAGTGTTAAGTAACCTACATGCATACTGAGTTGCCTGCTAGAATGACATGTCACATGTAGCTTTCTTAAATGTCATATAGCTCACTAGAATTTTGTGTAATTACCAGAATGTCTCCTTAGATGTAACATTGATTCAGCAGCAGTTCATAAATCTTTATGATCCTTACTATAATATAAAGTTCACATTTTGGACGATGGTTAAGGATGGAGAGTGTTGTCAGATACGGCATGGATCTACTTGTCATACAACAATAAGAAACAAAATATTGGCAAGATTAAGGACGTCTTTGTAGTCTCTGAGTTACTGCAGTCTAATGACAAGGCTCTTACAGCTGACCACAAATACACATACACCACATACATATACATGGTCAGTGGTCCAATATAGAAATGAGGTATATGGTCTAACACAACTGACTAGAAGACCCTTGACCACACACACACACACTTACACTGGCACACACACACACATACACACGTAGAAACACACACACCGTAGAAATGGTCATATAAATTGATTGGCTTAATGGTCAGTTGATGTAGTGGTCAGTAAATCTATTATTAATAGTAAACGTTATAGAGACCTTGATTGACGTAGTAGTTGGACCGTAGTTGACCGAGTGGTCAGTACGACCATGAAGCAATGGTCATTGAATAGCATAATACTGTTGACAATAGGCAACAACATTTCATGTATTTATAACATTATTTTATTTAAAAAAGTGAAGAAAAACGCGTCTTTGAATGACATGAAATGATTTGAGAAACCAAGTACAAAGCTAACTTGAAATACACGCTACACACAATCAATACCCAGCTTACGAAATGGGAAGAGATTATTTTAAACTGCTGAAACTCTATCCTTCATTAGTCTAGATCAGTGATTCCCAAACAGTGTTCCGCGACGTTTTCCAAAAATTACTGGAATAATTAACTAGTAGGCCTTCTCGTGAATTATTCTCTGAGTAAATGCAGGAAAAAAAAAGATATTTATTCTTGTTCGTAAAAAATAAATTGTATAAGATCATTATGAATTTTGAACTGTTCTAGATTCTGAATCTAATTTGAAACAAGGATACAATTAAATATTAACCATTAAATGATTTCTGGTGGAGATATTTGAGAATTACAACAATATTTTAAAACAAGCTGCTCGTTCTTGTACTTCAATTTCCTACAACCTGTTCATGGCATCTGTACAACCTGTTAATGGCATGTGTACAACCTGTTAATGGCATGTGTACAACCTGCTAATGGCATGTGTACAACCTGCTAATGGCATGTGTACAACCTGCTAATGGCATGTATACAACCTATTCATGGCATGTGTACAACCTGTTAATGGCATGTGTACAACCTGTTAATGGCATGTGTACAACCTGCTAATGGCATGTGTACAACCTGTTAATGGCATGTGTACAACCTATTTGTGCGAAGCAGAGTTTTTAAAAAAATTATGTTGCAACAAAGTAAAAGTCTAGAAACAGGCTTGACGCCTTACAGAATATTAGAATTTATATTTTCTATTCTTATGTTTATATCATGTATAAAAGAAGTTGTCAGCTTGAAAAAAAAGCTTAATTTATAATGTGGTTTAATTTTTATTTAATTAAACCAATAAAGAGGAATCTAATTTAAAAAATAAGCAAAGTGCTCCACTAAATACTCAGAATGTGCGAAATGTTCCGTTGAGGAAAACATTTGGGAAACACTGGTCTAGATAGTAGATTAATGTCTGAACAATTCACAGTAAAGCGATGAAATAGTAGAGAACTAGACTCCAAATTGAAAGACAATAGCTAGCTAGCTAATTAATTAAAGAGGAAAGATATGTGTGTGTGTTTGATTTCAATTGTGAATTAATCTGGAAATATTCAAGTTAGAAAATGGTTCACTGTTTAGACTGAGAGTGTGTACATTTTATTTATATTGGTCTAAGCAGCTAGGCAACAGATATACAATTAATCTGAAAGGGTAAGAGTGTTTTAGGTCAGTTGCACCAATTCAAAATCTTCCAGACTTTCTTTGATGGATTCAGTGTATTAAGTACTTGCTTTATAAATTTCGTCATGGTGTGACTTGTACTAAGTGGTATTGTAGTAGACTAGTAGGCTTACTTAAGAGTAAGTACATTTTTTTATGCCATACTCCGCCTCAGTAGCTTCACAAAGGTTTCTTCAAAGAAACAACTTAAAAAGGTAGATTGAACAAAAATGACGTATTTGTACGTATTTACATAGACAATAATTAGTCCCCCCCCCACCACCACATAGTGACTCGTTACATCATTGTTAACATTTTAAAAACTATGTTTGAAGCAAGAAAAGAAACAAACAAAAAAGATTCTAAGTTTGTTTAAATATACACTAATCCCAACAATAAATAAATGAAAGTGGATACATGTATAAATATAATGAAATGGTGTATATACAGGAGTGGGAGATGGTCTTAGAGATGTAAGAAATCGGATACTGTAACCCCTGATGAAAAATTGGATGGGTCAGATGGGTGGACAGCTACAGAAGTCTTTCTCGTATTACGTATACACACTGACTTAAACTGTTATACATTGCTGGTTTATATACCTCACACACAAACACACACACATGGCATTCAATGTCTTTAAAAACAATCCATCAAACACACATACACATTATTCGATGTGAAGTCAACTTACACTTTAATTAGTACACTATTCTCATTGAACCAATCCTTCATGGGGCGGCAACACATGTCATTAAGCACATGTCATAAAATTTTTCCAAATGACATCAGTTAGACTAATATTGTCAGTCTTCTCAGATATCGATTAGTCTAAAATATAACTTACAAATGAACAAAATCAAATAAAAATGTACCCTATTCGCCTACAAATACGAAATAGTCAATTCCTATTACTTTTTTAATCTTATCACTTTTAGTGTCTTCATACTTTCATTCTTCAATGTCTTATACAATGATTCATTCAAATTGTTCTTTCTAATTAGTTGAATTCTTAGAATACAACATATTGCTCATATTATATAAATTAATCCTTTCTGAAGATATTGCACATTTGTACATTTGTAATTGTACATTTAAAAAAGACTTAAAATGAGATTTTAGACTGATAAATAGAACAATGTATTTCTACTGACTACTATCTTTCTGTTTCCCACCTCTCAAGTCACAATAAGCATATATATTACACAATTTAAAAAAAAAAAAGAGCATCCGGTAATTTTTTTTTTTTTTTTACGATTTCAAAAGAGTTTGATTTTCTATAAGAAAAAACGTGAATGCCTTATTCACTTCATATTTATTGTATAACAATAATGTGACATCATACTATTCAGTTTTAAGTTACTGTTAGAATAAAATTTATGATGATGCAATGATGATTATGAACATGAACAGCTATTTCATTTAACAAGTAGATATTTCTTTGAAATAAGTCAAACAACATCAGGTACAAGTGTACACCACTTCCCAGGTCGCCTTCCAATCAAGCAAATAAAAATCTCCAGCTCACTAGTTACAAGCAAAACAAAATCTCCAGCTCACTAGTTACAAGCAAAACAAAACTCCAGCTCACTAGTTACAAGCAAAACAAAATCTCCAGCTCACTAGTTACAAGCAAAACAAAATCTCCTGCTCACTAGTTACAAGCAAAACAAAACTCCAGCTCACTAGTTACAAGCAAAACAAAATCTCCAGCTCACTAGTTACAAGCAAAACAAAATGTCCTGCTCACTAGTTACAAGCAAAACGAAATCTCCTGCTCACTAGTTACAAGCAAAACAAAATCTCCTGCTCACTAGTTACAAGCAAAACAAAATCTCCTGCTCACAAGTTACAAGCAAAACAAAATCTCCAGCTCACTAGTTACAAGCAAAACAAAATCTCCTGCTCACTAGTTACAAGCAAAACAAAATCTCCTGCTCACTAGTTACAAGCAAAAGAAAATCTCCAGCTCACTAGTTACAAGCAAAACAAAATCTCCTGCTCACTAGTTACAAGCAAAACAAAATCTCCTGCTCACTAGTTACAAGCAAAACAAAATCTCTTGCTCAACAGTTACAAGTAAAACACTAGAGGGTACGACATGTGCCTAGGAAGTTCATCTCTTGCAAACTTTCGTATTTCAAACCAAAAGAATGTTTGTGTGTACTAGACACCTAGCCGGTGTGGGTGCTGAGCGAAGAGAACACCCTGGTACATGATGCCGTTGATTTCCATACTAACCACCAGAGAGGTGTCAATCTCAGAGCGACCATCGTCTGTGGACAAAGTCAAACAGGAAACACTTAAATGGCTAATATAATTAGAGATGTAGTAATAATTTATAAAGAGGCGATAAGGTGCAAGTATTCTGATAACGATAACAATATGAGATGATACAATAAACACAATATGGAATGGTACAGTAACCACAACATGAAATGGTACAGTAACCACAACATGGAATGGTACAGTAAACACAACATGGAATGGTACAGTAACCACAACATACAGTAGCCACAACATGAAATGGTATAACAACCACAATATACAGTAACCACAACATGGAATGGTGCAGTAACCACAACATGGAGTGGTACAGTAACCACAACATGAAATGATACAGTAACAACAACATGGAATGATACAGTAACCACAACATGGAATGGTACAATAACCACAACATGGAATGGTACAGTAACCACAACCTACAGTAACCACACAGGGAATGGTACAATAACCACAACATGGAATGGTACAGTAACCACAACCTACAGTAACCACACAGGGAATGGTACAGTAACCACAACATGGAATGGTACAGTAACCACACAGGGAATGGTACAGTAACCACAACATGGAATGGTACAGTAACCACAACATGGAATGGTACAGTAACCACAACATGGAATGGTACAGTAACCACAACATGGAATGGTACAGTAACCACAACATGGAATGGTACAGTAACCACCACATGGAATGGCACAGTAACCATAACATAGAATGGTACAGTAATCACAACATGGAATGGTACAGTAACCACAACAGTGAATGGTACAGTAGCCAAAACATGCAATGGTACAGTAACCACAACATGGAATGGTACAGTAACCACAACATGGAATGGTACAGTAACCACAACATGGAATGGTACAATAACCACAACATTGAATGGTACAGTAACCACAACCTACAGTAACCACACAGGGAATGGTATAACAACCACAACATACAGTAACCACAACATGGAATGGTGCAGTAACCACAACATGGAGTGGTACAGTAACCACAACATGAAATGATACAGTAACAACAACATGGAATGATACAGTAACCACAACATGGAATGGTACAATAACCACAACATGGAATGGTACAGTAACCACAACCTACAGTAACCACAACATGAAATGGTACAGTAACCACAACATGGAATGGTACAATAACCACATTATACAGTAACCACAACATGGAATGGTACAGTAACCACAACATAAAGTAACCAAAACATGAAATGGTACAGTAACCACAACATGGAATGATATAGTAACCACAACATGAAATGATACAGTAACCACAACATTGAATGATACAGTAACCACAACATGGAATGGTACAATAACCACACAGGGAATGGTACAGTAACCACAACATGGAAAGGTACAGTAACAACAACATGGAATGGTACAGTAACAACAACATGGAATGGTACAGTGACCACAACATACAGTAACCACAACATGGAATGATACAGTAAACACAACATGGAATGGTACAGTAACCACAACATGGAATGGTACAGTAACCACAACATGGAATGGTACAGTAACCACAACATGGAAGGGTGCAGTAACCACAACATGGAGTGGTACAGTAACCACAACATGAAATAATACAGTAACAACAACATGGAATGATACAGTAACCACAACATGGAATGGTACAATAACCACACAGGGAATGGTACAGTAGCCACAACATGGAATGGTATAACAACCACAACATACAGTAACCACAACATGGAATGGTGCAGTAACCACAACATGGAGTGGTACAGTAACCACAACATGAAATGATACAGTAACAACAACATGGAATGATACAGTAACCACAGCATGAAATGGTACAATAACCACAACATGGAATGGTGCAGTAACCACAACCTACAGTAACCACAACATGCAATGGTACAGTAACCACAACATGGAATGGTACAGTAACCACAACATGGAATGGTACAGTAACCACCACATGGAATGGCACAGTAACCATAACATAGAATGGTACAGTAACCACAACATGGAATGGTACAGTAACCACAACAGTGAATGGTACAGTAGCCAAAACATGCAATGGTACAGTAACCACAACATGGAATGGTACAGTAACCACAACATGGAATGGTACAGTAACCACCACATGGAATGGCACAGTAACCATAACATGGAATGGTACAGTAACCACCACATGGAATGGCACAGTAACCATAACATAGAATGGTACAGTAACCACAACATGGAATGGTACAGTAACCACAACATGGAATGGTACAGTAACCATAACATGGAATGGTACAGTAACCACAACATGGAATGGTTCAGTAACCACAGCATGGAATGGTACAGTAACCACAACATGGAATGGTACAGTAACCACAACATGGAATTGTACAGTAACCATAACATGGAAAGGTACAGTAACCTATGTGTGCATATCTATGACTTACTTCGACTAGTTATTTTAAAATGCGCACTGTGTAGACCCGTTGGCAAAATGCGGTCGTTTTCCGTTAGCATGCGTTTCCTGGGAGGCCCGTCGTCCCCAAGTGACGCCCTAGTAGCCTGCTCCATCTTTCTGGTGGCCTCTTCCATGGCCCTGGAAGCAGCCTCCATAGCCAGGGCGTCTCTCTCTGTTAGTCCCCTATGGTGCGCTGGTAGAGGTGTTGGGGGCAAACTGTCATCGTCAACTGAGGAAAAAGAAGTTTTAAAACATGACATTTTTTTAAAAAAATCTTATACAATTTAAAATTGAAATTCTTTTTCAGGGGCGTCAAAAAAAAAGGTGGGGGAGAAGGGGCAGGTGTTAAAGAGATCAACATTTCCAGTGACCATGAGCATACTAATGAACTCTCTAATGTTATCTCTGGGATCATGCGGGTATCGCTTTCAAGAATAGGAGACTCAAAGTGGGACGATTTTCTTTGTTACTTTAACTTGTCAAATTTAGTGCCATGACTCTCAACAGTGATCGTGCACTGACGCTTGTTTTCTCAACAGTGATCTTGCACTGACGCTTGTTTTCTCAACAGTGATCGTGCACTGACGCTTGTTTTCTCAACAGTGGTCGTGCACTGACTCTTGAAACACCAACAATGTTAGTGATCTGCCTCTTAAATTCTCAGAATTGTTCATGCACTGATTCTTCAATTCTTAACAGCGCTTTGAAACTCACTGTAAGAGAACACTACTTCTAAAGTCAACAAAGTAATTGCAGTTTTCTACCTAATAAAGGGCACAGCTGTGAAAGGCAACTATATTATAGTCGTTGATATTAGCAGCTAATTATAACTTTGGCTGGCTAAAGATATTTAGATCTCAGAAATTCAAGCAAAGCTTGTTTAACTAGCTCATACCATCAGCTTTTCGCAATATTTCAAAATTATTAAAGTTCCAAACTTTCAAGAAATTCGAATTCTAAAATTTGATCAAACAATTTTATATTGTACAGCTGTCATTGAAAGACAGGACAAGATTTGAAGAAGTCTTTTTAAGATCCCCTTTCTCTCTCTCTCTGTATATATATATATATATTATATTTATTGTAAGTATAGACTAAATCTCTTAGTTGTCATGTGCAAATGTGTAAGAAGGAGGCCTTAAAAGCCCTAGCTATCAATCATGGCCTATAAATGTGTACAGATTCTATGCAAGTGTGTGTGTATGTGTGTGTGTGCTTATTCTACAGTCATCAATCTGCGGCTAATTCCACGAAGATAAAATAACATCTTTGCACAATGGGTGAATTGAATCCAATCAAAAGTCTCTGGGACCAAGCCATTCTTTACCCTCCACCAATTAATCCTGCTCCCCCATTCCTCTAAGTCGGACCAAGTGATATCAAAGTTCAAGTTATAATCTTGCCCTAATCCACACAATTCAACCATTCACATGGGCCCGCAAAATTTGGGACCGCGTCAACCTTGTCATTATGGACGATTGCAGCGCCCCCTTGTCTATACCGGGAGCAGACGACAGAGGTTCCAAGGTTATTGTCAATGAAACTGAACTATCATGTTCACGATCTGACAAACGATTCAATGTCCGTCATGTGAGACATGTTCAAATGGATCTATTTTTAGGAGCATTATTCTATTATAAGAATTATTTTGTCATCAAAAATGTAAATGTTCGCTGTGTTATTATAAACTGACATTTAACAAAACAAGAATGTGAATGTATTTCACTAAGCAAAATATTTGTTAATTCTATCTTTAGATTAAGTAATTTTACGCTTGGGCAAATAAACATATTTTAAATTCTCAAATTTTCTGACGACTAATAGATTTTATTTTCAAGACAAACTGAGATACACAAAGTATCGAATGGTAAAAAAAATCACAATTCAATATTTTCAAGTATGCTAATTTATTTGCCAGTACTTTGCAAATACATTTACAAATCCCACTGTTTTGTGTTCATGTGGCTTCACTAACAACATATTATTTGCTCAAATGAGTCAAATATTAGGTCAAATGAGTACATTTTTTTTGAGGTAATATTAAATTATTGATATAAAATTAATTTGAGGACCCTTCATTTGGTGGTCCCTCTTCCCCATTCAACCTCGCTACATTTCTTTTCTTTCTAATTTTTTTTTTCAGAGTCTCACTAAATTTTTGATTTTTTTTAGTTTTAAAAACATTCTAGATCTCGTAATTGAACCTTTTGTCCCAAATCCTTGACGGGGGCAAGGGGGATTTATCTTTAGAATGTAATCTTTGGTCACATCTCTGATCATGCGCAGACGCTCGTGGTGACAAAGAGAATTTTTCTAAAGGGGATGTCCCAGTACACAGAACTGAAGAGACTAGCGGTAAGCTTTGCGGAGCTGCTGGCATGGAGTTAGGGGGAGGGGAGGAGAAATCTGGAAGCTCTCGATATCAGGTAAGATAAACTGTAAGGTGAGCCAGCTGGTAGGACATCCTCCCATTCAGACGACTTAAGTTCAGACAAGCGTCAAATTCCCGGATGATCTCGAATTAAGTATTTCAATCCCATTCTGGTTGCGCAGAAATTGTTGCAAAGAAATTATATTTGTTACTAATGTTTTAATAATGAAAAATAATAATAAAAAATTGTATTATTATTTAAGAATTATTAATTACTTTGTACATTGTTTTAATGACTTCAGTGTATACACACACACACAAACACGCAGGCACACACACGCACACACACATACATACACTCACACATACATACACACATACATACATATATATATATATTGGATAATTTAGTTATACTAGCAAGGAAATATTGTAAGGTTTATCTCCCTTTCTTTTCGGCGTTATTTAATTTTTCTCTCGGAAATAAAACGTTTAGCGGTGAAAAAACAAATGTGACGTATAACAATGATATATGAGGGAGGCCACTCTCTGAGCATTATGGGACGGGCCAGTATCATCGGATACACTTTGGTATGCATTAGGATGACATTGTAAGTATCGATACCGGTACATCAATGGCGGCAGGGGGGGAGGGAGAGCAAGAAGAAGGGAAACAAATTGATTTTCATCTTTCTCAAGGGTCCCCCAACGCACACACCCCTCCCCCCCCACACACCTCCACACACACACACCACACATCACTCACACATCACTCACACATCACTACTTGAATGGGTGGAACTAAAGCAACTATTACACAACCTTGGATTAGTGTTCAATTTATTTAAAAAAAAAAAAAGGGAGGATGGCGTAGAAGTTTCATGTGACTCTAATGACTGTGCGTGTCTGAAGTACAGGACTCTAGTAATGAGCTGTATTGCTGGACTATAATGTTTTGATCTTAATATTTTTTCAGCCATAATCTCCCATCACGTAGAATTTTAGTTTCCAGAATTCAGTTTCTCCACACTTCGCCATGTTAAGACAAAGATTTGTTTTTCAAAAAGGCGACAGATTTTGTCTTAAACAAACATTCCTTTTTTTTATTCCCTGGCATCTAAACCTAAAACGTTTTTATTCTCTAGCCACACATTTTGGTTTTATGTCAGCATGACTTTTCCGAAGAAATAAATTGTGTATGTGTTAGTAAATAAATATATTTAGTCTGACAACCCAAGTCTGGTTGGGTCTAACAAGCCTAAAACTGTATTTATTTATATTTGGTTCAGCTTTTGTTCAACAGTGGTTTACAGTTGGATTACATCGATTCTGGCTGGTAGAACATAAGAGCTTATTAAAATAGGTTTCCGTTGTAAGCGTATTTGTTTGAATGTTGTGTCAAGGTGAACTTGTCTGACACTGTCTGGTGTCACCAATGTGAATTTATTTGTAAATTATTTCTGCTGTGATAATCTCAACAATTTAAAGTCGACCACAGACTTGTGCCTTGCGACTAGTATCGGTTGGAGGCGACACTAAGTGACATTCCTGCCTTTTCCTACGTATTGTTCAAATAGTTCTCCTACCCAGACCTATACAATAAGCCTGGATGATAAGTTTGAATATTAAGCCCGGATGATTATCCTGACCAAGGACTCGTGCCTCAAAATGTGATTAAACCATCCCAAGTTTCTTATGTTATAAATTACAGACGTTACTTCAAAAAAGAAGATAATTACATCCTACGCATTTCATTTGTCAATCTAGTCATGCATGTTAATCAATGACTTAAACTCTGCAAAGTCTTTGTTTTTTCTGGCTGATTCAGGCAACCCATTCCATCCTCTAACGGCATCAGGGAAGAAGGAGCACTTGTTCGAATTTGTTCTAGTGTATAGAATAATGTGCATCCATCTTTGTGTCTATTTTGTATTTGTTCTAGTTTTTTTATGTTTTCTTGAGTTGAGGAATCGCCATTTTTAATTACTAAGGAGCTGCTTTGGCTTGCCTGATCTTGCCAATAACATTAACCAAATATCTTATACAGAACACTTATGATTGCAAATTAATAAAAGGCGGGTTGTACCAAATGTTCCTTTATAAACCAAAATCGTTTCTAGTTGCAGATTTCCGAATATTTGTTTTTTTTTTCTCCTGGCCTGTTCACTCGCAGAGGATAATATAAAAAAAAAATATAAAAAAGTAAACTTAGAAAACCAAAACGATACAAAATTAAATTAAAAAAAGAACACACATACACATACATATACATACACACATACACATACATATATACGCATACATACACACATGCACATACATACACACACAGAGACGTGAAAACAGATTCAGAAAAAAAAATGGCATGGTGTCTTTGTGCTGGATGAGAGCTTACTGAGCGAGCGTGAGATCAACTACAGCATAAAGCGCGTGAGTAACTTGATGTCATTGCATGTACTCAACTGTGCTGAGTGATCTGAACAATGGAAATGTACAACAGCGGGAAGAACTCTGGTGGCATGTCGGGGTGGGGGCAGGAAGGGAGGGGGCAGGCAGATGTATTCTACATATATCAAAGTCAGAGACGCGAGGGGAGGGAGGGGAGCTCGGCTAGCTTTAAATTCTATGGTACCCAGTAAATTATAACTCTCTGATAGTTGAAAGTGTCAAGTTAAGCTTTTGGTTATAGAGTGCAACGATCGTTTTTCTCAATTAGCTCGTCTTGTGTGTAATGTATAACCCAGTTTTTAAACAATGTCTGTTAGAACCAACTAACTTTTGGCTAATGTTGTGACGATTTCGTTTTGGATATGTGAGTTTTTATAACGTTTAGTTTTTTTCAAATTTCAAGTTATTTTCAACCCAATCTTTTACTATCTTTGGGAAACAAAGAGCTCACTATCATAAATCCATAGAGCAAGCATATCAAATATCAGCTTTGTGATGATCAACTATTCATCACTAATGCTTATCAAAGCATGTTAACTTGACAGAGCTGCGTCCCACATGTCTTATATATTAAAGAAGTTCCATTAAAAAATATGTCTTGAATACGTGGCGGAAATTTTAAACTAAATCTACTGGGCCAAACAGTACAAACTGGTGCCTCTACTTACTGGGTGTGCTGTGCCTCAATTTCTCTGAGATCATGCTGCTGTAGATGTGATGGCTTAGAGGCATGAGTGCCGGGTTCAAGGTCAGACCTGGAGTGTTTGTACCGGCTAAATGCCGGACATCTTGTCGGTCACCATCAAAAGACACTATAACATAAAAAATATGATTTAATTAAACATATATTTTCTACTAAAACTGAATGGAAATTCATTAACATGTGTAACTGGGATTATTCTTTAAATATATTTTTTTTATGTTAAAACGTGATAAAATCCTGTATCTTATAAGATAAGATAAGTGCTAAATGTCTCATATTTCGTGAGAACTTTCGACATTTGAAAAAAATAATGTCATACAGTCAACAGTTTTTATTCCTAAAATTGTTTTATAATATATATATAGGGCCTATATATTTATATATGTGAATATATATGTAAGATATATATATATAGAGAGAGAGAGAGATTGTATATATATATATATATTATATAATTTTATTTTAAAACACTAAGAACCAAGGCCTAAATTAATTTCATGGCTAAAGAACGTTTTGGTGCAATAGTTGTTTCTTTGGTTCTGTAACTACAGTCTCAACGTACGGGGTGAGGACCGCCCCAACTTGCCGTTCATGAGACCTCCATTTAGCGGATGACTTGAGGGTACTAGTGTCGGCCCTGGAGACATGTCGTAGCCGTAGCTTGATCTCCGACCTTCCCGCCTGTTGCCGTCTATGGCCGCCTGCAGTTCTGAGGGGTTACTTAGCTTTAGCTTGTCACACTCGTAAGGATAGAGATATTTCATGTACCTGTAAGACACGTAAGGATAGAGATATTTCATGTACCTGTAAGATACGTGAGGATAGAGATATTTCATGTACCTGTAAGACACATAAGCTTAGAGATATTTCATGTACTTGTAAGACTTGTAAGGATAGAGATATTTCATGTACATGTAAGATACGTGAGGATAGAGATATTTCATGTACCTGTAAGATACGTGAGGATAGAGATATTTCATGTACCTGTAAGATACGTGAGGATAGAGATATTTCATGTACCTGTAAGATACGTGAGGTTAGAGATATTTCATGTACCTGTAAGACACGTGACACTCAGGTTACTTTAACAATAGCATGTCCATTATTAGTAGGAAGTGAACTACTACAGACTCTACTACACAGTATCCACACGGCCCACAACCAACTGCAGACTCTACTACACAGTATCCACACGGCCCACAACCAACTACAGACTCTACTACACAGTATCCACACGGCCCACAACCAACTACAGACTCTACTACACAGTATCCACACGGCCCACAACCAACTACAGACTCTACTACACAGTATCCACACGGCCCACAACCAACTACAGACTCTACTACACAGTATCCACACGGCCCACAACCAACTACAGACTCTACTACACAGTATCAACACGGCCCACAACCATCTACAATTGTAGAATATCAGCATTGCTTAAAGCATGTCATTTGATGGTTTGTATCAGTGCCTTCTTTAGCTCTTGGTCTGGCTAAAAGTGACTTTTAAACAAAAAATATTAACAATCTATGAGAAATTTTTTGTAATTATTTTATATCTTAGTTCATAAACTACAGATGAGGAATGTGCCTTTATCTTTGTGTCTTTCTGAGTATTTTATTAAATTTTGTTTTTGTATTTGAAGATTATGGTTCAGTGTTTAATGTATAATTGCTACCGTTTAACTTGACAGGATAACGCTAAAAAGTAAAATACATACAACACACATATACAACACACATATACAATACATATACAACACATACACAACACATATACAATACATATACAACACAAATACAACACATATACAAACACATATATATTGACAAATAAACTTGCTTCCATCAACGTATTATCAATTCATTTTTTTTTTAAAGCTCATTATTTAAAAGAAATTTTACTTTTGCATTTTAAGACATTCCGATAATGTTCTATTTCTATATAGCAATGAAAAGGTGGAAAAGTCCAATAAAACCCAATCCTTGGAGAGAAATAGTACCAAGTGTGAAGTCAAAGTGGACGCTAAACAACTGCAACCCTCAAAACCGGACCTGGTATTTCCATTAGAGTCGTCTCTGCAGAAGTTAACTCCATGAGATTTATTGGCATCGCGACCGGACCGCCGCTATCTTGATGATGGCACAGATTCCATTTAAACATTAAAGTTTATAATATATGCCCCTAGTATCCAGAGACAGGAGATATACATTTCACAGTCAAGTGACCTGTCAGTGACCGGACGTTTGAAGGTCAATTTAAAAAAGGTCATGGGTGCACGTTCTATGTTTAGGTCGATTTCAACAGTGGCATGTTAGAGCCAGATCTTGTATTGAAGTTGTATCCTAACATTCTAATCAACAAATTGGTCAAGGTCGTTGGTTGATGAACAACAGCAAAAAGTTTGAATTTTCGCCTGGTGTTCAAGTATGCTAATACAGCTCTGTTAATACATCATGCTAGATACTGAGAAAAAAAACAAGCTTTATTACGCTTATGTATTGGCTTACACATTGTGATGCTGCTGAAGAGCGGCTGAATGGCAACTAAAGGGCAACTGAAGCACAACCGGAGGGCAAATGAAGAGCGACTGAATGGCAACTGAAGCACAACCGGAGGGCAACTGAAGAGTAGCTGAATGGCAACTGAACGGTAACATCATACAAATGTGTGTTCTATTCAACAATGAGACAAAATGTCAGTTGAAAAGAACGGCTCCAGTTCATTTTAAAGATGTGTGGTCGAGTGGCAGAAACCCTTGACTACCCATCAAGGGGGCACGAGTTCGAATCCCGACCTGGGCAGAGCTGTGTTTGCTGAGCGCCTAAAGTCAGCATGAATAGCTTCTCCCAGACACCCCTACCCTACACAAAAAAGCTGGGACCAAGCGTAGACTGTAGCATACAATAAGCATGTAAGATGAGCTATAAGCAATAGGGAGGCGCGGTGGCTGAGCGGTAAAGCGCTTGGCTTCCGAACCAGAGACCGGGGTTCGAATCCTGGTGAGGACTGGGATTTTTAATGTCGGAATCTTCGGGCGCCTCTGAGTCCACCCAGCTCTAATCCATCCTGACATTAGTTGGGGAAAAGTAAAGGCGGTTGGTCGTTGTGCTGGCCACATGACACCCTCGTTAACGGTAGGCCATAGAAACAGATGACCTTTACATCATCTGCCATATAGACCACAAGGTCTGAAAGGGGAACTTTTTTTTATAAGCAATACAAGATCAGAAAAAAAAGGCTGACTTCACAACTGTATGAAGTAGTTACGGATTGATTACCTAGTGGTTTGTTGAATTACTATTTTATTCAGAGAGTATCTGTGTTGTTCATCTACTTTTAATGCGTTACACGGCGCTGAACTTTCATTATATGTCATGTCTGTTAAATGACACATGGACACATGCATTTTTTTCGGACATAAATGTGACAGTGACATACACTTACAGACATGCACGTGAGCACGTGACTGGGGCATCAAAGGGCATGTCTAGATAATAAAACGTTTTCAGAGAAGAATTGAAAACAAAACAAGACAACGATCACGTGATAAGAAAAAAAAAACGAGAGAGACAAAGAAGGCACTCTTGAAGAAGCACGAGATCTTCCACCAGCCTTGTTAGATACAGTCTAGATAGAAGCATCACAGTCGACGGGATAAAAGGACTATAAACGGAGGTGAAATCACGGGAAGAGGGCGTGATAAGAAAGGGGAAAAAGGAGGGGGGGGTGAGGAGCGCAAGACGAGATGTGAATTATAATCCACGTGCATAATTTGTCATAGCCACAAGATAAAAAAAAAACAATGATAGTGAAAAGATTTCTTTAGCCAGATGAGTTTCGCCTTGAAAAGAGTCTAAGGTAGGAAGACACTAATACATTACTTGAAGAAACCTAAGCTTTTCCAGCCCACCAGAGATCTCCCCTTACAGCTCAACGATTTCATGGCATATACCAGAAAGAATATATATATATATATAAGAAAAAAAAACAACTCACACACACGCACACACATGCTGAAACAAGAGTCTGTTAGAGGCGCTCACTGTGTGATACAAAAACAATAGAATGCTTCATTTTTGCTCACCCTCCTTACCCCAGGCTCACACTCTCGCCCCCCCCCCCCTTGCTTTCAATCCATCCTCTCTCCCCTTTCCTTATGAAATACGTAGAACGATCTACATTGTACATGTTTGGCTTTGGTGTCACGTGACGTTAACTACAGACAAGAACAACAATGCAGATAGAATTTATTGTGCAATTGACTGATGGTGAAATGGAATGTTCGTATGTTTTTTATCCTCCAAATATAGCATCAGATAACTGTCAAATAGGATATCGATGTTGATATATATATGTATGTGTGTATATTATACCAGCTTTACCCTACCCTCTTCACCTGGTGATTCGATCCAGAAGAGGCAAAAAAAAAAACTTTCATGGAAATCCAAACATTGAGAGAATGTGGAAGATAAAGAATGCTGAAATAGTCATGACGCCATTGATGTATGTGTAGTATTTAGCAGCTAGCATGAAAAAATTATATAATCTTGAAGAAGTGAAAGTATTAGTAATCTTCTTTAGTACTTTTTCAAAACTGTTATACAGGAAATAGTAATCCTCCAGTATCAAGGTGCTACTGGTTAAAACCTGTTACATGATGTGGGAAGTGATTAAATACATTATTCAATTGAACATGGGTTTAAAAAATATAAATAATAACATGACAGAGTTAAAAGACTTGGCAGGCAGATCAGTGTAGTAGCCAATGAAACAAAGGTTAGTTAATTTACTTTATTTTAATTTATTTATAAATTCTTCGAAAAAACCCACTTTATATTCCATTTTAAAGACGATTCTCAATACAGCAGTGTATACTTATTCAATACAGCGGTGTATACTTATTCAATACAGCAGTGTATACTTATTCAATACAGCGGTGTATACTTATTCAATACAGCGGTGTATACTTATTCAATACAGCGGTGTATACTTATTCAATACAGCAGTGTATACTTATTCAATACAGCAGGGTATACTTATTCAATACAGCAGTGAATACTTATGAGTGTGATGCTATAGATAAAGTATTTTATTTTTCATAAGAAATAAATACGAATGTTCGCCCAGTGCTCAGTCCACTTACGTAATATATAAACAAACATTTATTCTTGTTTTCTTACAGAAAGATACCTATCCAGACAATTTTATTTATATTTTTAGAACATAAACAAAATCCCAATAACACACATTAATTTAAACTTAAAGTTAATAGATAATAGCCGGCAACGGGCATGATAGAACATCACGAACAACATGTGAATGATGCCAGAAACAGTACACTATATTCGTTCTCACGAACACTCGTAAAACTGCTCTTAAATTTGAAATAGTCAAGCCATGTCGAGTGTACTGTATTATTTATGACTTCTCAGTCCAAAACGAAAAAAAAAAAAGAAAATATACTAGCACTTGACTTATCCTCGTGTTCCACTGACAGAATAGGGAAGCTCCAAACTTGGATGATCTGAGGGGGGAATAACTCTAAGAGACATTTCTGAAATCATTCTCGGAAAGTGTATATTTTTGTTTTATTATTTTTTCCCCCTCTCTTGATTATTTCTTTCAATTCAGACGCAGCACAGGTAAAGATGAAAATAGACGCCAGGGACGTCCGCCATCACAATGTCTGGCCAGAACACTGAGGCCTGATGGAAAAACCAAAAATCCTGTTCAAGTTATTTACCATCGCATTAACTTCCTTTCTTGCCTTGATTACTTCCCTCGCCCACCATTCTCCTCCTTGTAAATATCCAATAAATTCTACCAGCACGTTGTACAACAGCCATCATCTCCTTCCTACAGTTGCTACATAAATTCAATGTCTGCTCTTTAATAAATCAAAAAGCCCTTGGAAGTTTGATCCGTTTCCTTTTCATTTGTCATAATAATAATATAGAATGTTGGTTTGGAATAAGAAATGTAATTAAACATTTTTACTATCCACAGATTAAAACCGAGCAGCTCTACAAAAAAAAAAAAAAAAGATTACATTTTTCAAGCGAATTGGTTTCGCATTTTTCAGAGTAAGATGAGTTTATTTGTCTTGTACGATTAAAAAAGGCAAAAAAAAAAGAAGGAAATGGGGAAACAAAAACCAAAAAGGTTGGGGGTGGAGGTGGAGGTACTTCAACGAGTAGAATGTCTGACGCAACCAATCTCACTTCATAAAAATTACTTTTGTATTAGCATCTTCCTTGCACCTACATCTTGCTCATTGCGCTCTGGTCTGGCTTCTTTGATGGACATGCGGGGAAAGAGGCGGTGTGGAAAAAAGAGGAAGCATCAGGATTCGAGCTCAGGCCTCTTGTTGAGTATTCCAATTGGCTTAGGCAACACATCCCAATAACCAGGTCTAGATTCAGGTTTAAGTTCAAGTCTTGATACAGGTCTAGATCCAGGTCTAAGTGCAAGTCTTGGTACAGGTCTAGATCCAGGTCTAAGTCCAAGTTTGGTCCGGGTCTAGATCCAGGTCTAAGTCCAAGTCTTGGTACAGGTCTAGATCCAGGTCTAATTCCAAGTCTTGGTTACAGGTCTAGATCCAGGTCTAAGTCCAAGTTTGGTACAGGTCTAGATCCAGGTCTAAATCCAAGTCTTGGTACAGGTCTAGATCCAGGTCTAATTCCAAGTCTTGGTTACAGGTCTAGATCCAGGTCTAAGTCCAAGTTTGGTCCGGGTCTAGATCCAGGTCTAAGTCCAAGTCTTGGTACAGGTCTAGATCCAGGTCTAATTCCAAGTCTTGGTTACAGGTCTAGATCCAGGTCTAAGTCCAAGTTTGGTCCGGGTCTAGATCCAGGTCTAAGTCCAAGTCTTGGTACAGGTCTAGATCCAGGTCTAAGTCCAAGTCTTGGTACAGGTCTAGATCCAGGTCTAATTCCAAGTCTTGGTTACAGGTCTAGATCCAGGTCTAAGTCCAAGTCTTGGTTACAGGTCTAAATCCAGGTCTAAGTCCAAGTTTGGTCCGGGTCTAGATCCAGGTCTAAGTCCAAGTCTTGGTTACAGGTCTAGATCCAGGTCTAAGTCCAAGTCTTGGTTACAGGTCTAGATCCAGGTCTAAGTCCAAGTCTTGGTACAGGTCTAGATCCAGGTCTAATTCCAAGTCTTGGTTACAGGTCTAGATCCAGGTCTAAGTCCAAGTTTGGTCCGGGTCTAGATCCAGGTCTAAGTCCAAGTCTTGGTACAGGTCTAGATCCAGGTCTAAGTCCAAGTCTTGGTACAGGTCTAGATCCAGGTCTAATTCCAAGTCTTGGTTACAGGTCTAGATCCAGGTCTAAGTCCAAGTTTGGTCCGGGTCTAGATCCAGGTCTAAGTCCAAGTCTTGGTACAGGTCTAGATCCAGGTCTAATTCCAAGTCTTGTTACAGGTCTAGATCCAGGTCTAAGTCCAAGTCTTGGTTACAGGTCTAAATCCAGGTCTAAGTCCAAGTTTGGTCCGGGTCTAGATCCAGGTCTAAGTCCAAGTCTTGGTTACAGGTCTAGATCCAGGTCTAAGTCCAAGTCTTGGTTACAGGTCTAGATCCAGGTCTAAGTCCAAGTCTTGGTACAGGTCTAGATCCAGGTCTAATTCCAAGTCTTGGTTACAGGTCTAGATCCAGGTCTAAGTCCAAGTTTGGTCCGGGTCTAGATCCAGGTCTAAGTCCAAGTCTTGGTACAGGTCTAGATCCAGGTCTAATTCCAAGTCTTGGTTACAGGTCCCCGGGTTCGCTGTTCTGCCTCATCGTGGCACCCGGGTGGAAACGGCTATTCGAGGAGATAGCTAGGCAAAACGAATGGCAAAACATAACTCCCGTGGGGATGCCCATGGGTAGACGAGAGTCCACCCCTTGCACGGGCGGGGTTGTAAAAAAGTCCTCACAAAAAACTGTCACACATCCATGCGCCGTTCCTCAAAGGACCGTTCCATAAATGGCGGTTCCCCCACGGTTAGCTTGGTACAAAGAAGGAAGATGACGGAGGCTCCCAGTGCTCCTAGGCCTTCGGCCATGTGTCGGAGGCTGAAGACATTGGATACAGCAATGCTTTATATAGGCATTGACTAGGGTCGCTCTCAAACAGAACTGTGTTCCACAGGTTTGTTTTTCTTTTTTACTGTTACGGCTGGACGACCTAACAGGTTTTTTCTTTTCAAACTTTGAGCTCGAAGAGCCTTCGGCTCAGCTCAGAAGACAATCAAACGGTTACAGGTCTAAATCCAGGTCTAAGTCCAAGTTTGGTCCGGGTCTAGATCCAGGTCTAAGTCCAAGTCTTGGTCCGGGTCTAGATCCAGGTTTTGTCCAGGTCTAGGACCAGACTAGTTAGTCTCAGGTACAAGAAGATAGTGGTTTCAATCAGGACGAAACGTTCACGCTCGAATGACTTCTCTAATGTATTCTTCAAAAATTGACGAGCGGCTAAAAAGGGGAAAATGGGGGGGGGGGGGGGTAACCTTATATCAACACATCATGCACATTTCGTAGCCTTTTAAATTGTAGCGATTTCTTGACCATATGAATCATTTCACTCGCATCTCCAGGTGTTTCCTTCGCCTTTCAAAGACAATGTTTTCTCTTCAACTGGATGTTTGAACCCTCCCTTAGTTTCCTTCTCTCCGCCTCTGTACCTCCCGCCTCTTCCCGCGTCTCACTATAGAAACAAGATTTCTACCAACAAATGTTGAGATAACATGGATTGGATATATAACATGGATTGGATATATAACATGGATTGGATATTCTGTCGGCATTCTCCTATTCATTGGCTTTGTTATAAATCTTTTGTCTTGTCTTCTATCAACCAAAACTCCACATCTCTCACCCCCCACCTTAAATGAACGCCCCTAAATACCCCTCACCTCTTCAAGACCCCATCAATAATGTTCGTTAGAAACTAAAAGTGTTCAGGGTGCAGCCACGAATCAAATAACTTGTACCGCAAGTTATTCTAATGGTGCATTGTCTTCGCGGGCAGCGGGCCGTTAATTGTATTGTGGTGTAGTGGCCTTTTAAATGATAGACAATTGATGGACGTAGTATGGGAGGACGGAAATGGGGGTGGGGGGCTAGGTCACTTGGTGATAAAAGAAGAAAACACTTTGAGAAGGTAAAGAAAAA
The DNA here is from genome assembly GCA_030265305.1 of Biomphalaria pfeifferi. Taxonomy (NCBI): domain Eukaryota; kingdom Metazoa; phylum Mollusca; class Gastropoda; family Planorbidae; genus Biomphalaria; species Biomphalaria pfeifferi. Next base: position 1,587,357 of record JASAOG010000165.1, read on the forward strand.
ACGTTGAATTTGTAACACGTGTTCAACTTATGGCTTGTTAATTTCATTGACACTAGAGAATGTAATAGACATGTCTAGATTACTTAGAGCTCTGGAAAATTACTGACGTTCTGATGGTCTATTTTCTTCTTCACTTGTGCTAATAAAATATGGAGATATATATATAGTGAGAGAGAGAGAGAAAGAGAGAGATATAGATAGATAGATAGATAGATAGATAGATAGATAGATAGATAGATAGATAGATAGATAGATAGATAGATAGATAGATAGATAGAGATAGAGAGACATATACACAAATACATAATATATCATTTTAAGAATAACATGTGTAATACAGTACTATGAAGACTGACTCGGTTATATCTTTGAATCATCAAATGGTAATAGTAACACCACAAATAATTGGAAAACTAAATCACAGTTTAGATAATCTCAAATTACATTAAACGGACACTTGTTAAATCTCCTAGACTGTTCGTAATGTTACGCTCCGCCCTGTGGCAGAGTCTAAGTCAGTGTTCTAATATCGCCTATGAATCCTATCCACCGCGAGATAGCATAAAGATAAAGCTAATATCTGAGTAGAGATAAGAACCAGATAGCATAGATGTACTCTCTTCTTTCCTTTGCTTCACACGCCCAGGGAAGGTAACGCTTGCTTGAACACGCCAGGATCTTACACTGTCTACTAACAAAGACTTGAGTTTTTTTGTTTTTTTTCTTTTATTCTTGTTTTTAAGTTGTCTCACTTCAGTGGTTTTCAGCAATAATAAATAAATTTTAAAAAAAGAGGAAAGTTCAATAACGTCTTGTTTGCGTCGTCCAGTTTGGTTCGATACGTTTGTACAATTCTGCATTCAAGAGATCTGTATTTAATAGACTTCTAAGACTTGTTAACATCAAATACTGGATGATTGCTCAGAACATTGGTTATGATGGTACAGGGCTCAAAACCTGCACGTCGCTTTTCCTTGCCGTCCTGCTAAAGTTTTAAACGAAATATCTTCATTTCAGAAAGTATTTCTGAAACTTGTCCTGCCCAATAATCAATTAGCGTTGAAAACTATGGTTCTGTTACAGGAACTAGAAATATATGAAATTATCGAAACTCTATCAAAGTGCATAAAGGACATATACACACACATCTTTCTAAGTTGCGTAATTAATTCATTGGATGGACCTGTTTCTTTCACTTTAATGATGAACTTTCAGCTCAGAGGTTCTCTTACCAGCTAAACATACCCCAGTCTGTCCCCAGTTCAGCTCAGGGGTTCTCTTACCAGCTAAACATACCCCAGTTCAGCTCAGAGGTTCGCTTACAAGCTAAACATACCCCAGTCTGTCCCCAGTTGAGCTCAGAGGTTCGCTTACAAGCTAAACATACCCAGTCTGTCTCCAGTTCAGCTTTTCTCAAACGTTAGTCACTGAACTGTGAAGCAGTACAAACTTAACCGGAGTAGAGACAATTTGTTTTATGCCCGCAGTCTCATAGGCAGAGAAAAAAGGTTTGAAGACAATCAATAATTGTTTAAAACAATCAAAGAAATGATTGTACTATTATACATTTAAAAAAATAACAGTTCTGATATAAAGGAAAATGACTAGAACTTGAATTTTTTAAGAAATATTTAAGATTTAATTAATCAGCATTTTAACGAAAAAAAAATGATTTTAAAAAATACGTATGTCTAAAAATATGATTAGCCTAAGGCCAATAAAGAAACACAAGCTCGCTTGAAGGGCCAAAGTGATTTCATAAATTACAGATGTTTATCCCTATAATAAACTAATTACGTCCTACACGAATTGTTTGTGCTGACATTGAAACAGTTGTTTAAGCACCATAAAATAGATTATTGGCTGGTTACTTCTATACAGTGCCACAGCACTGCAAGATGCATTGAGTTTATATCATATAATTTATTATTGCTAAATAAATACATGGACAGTGGTATAAAAATCTCATAAGGTCAAAGATTGTAGATTTAGATAAAAGTTTTCAATGTTTTTTATACATCTCCCGATAATTAAAGAAATTAATATTTTTCTCAAATTAAATGTAAAGTAATACTATGAAATTAATTTTACTAACATCAAAACACAAAATTATTATTATTAGAGTTTCCTAATTTAATCATTGATTATCTACAAAGTGTTCCGCGGTCTGCGGGCCACCACCAGCCATCACTCTGTGATTCAAGTTGTCTGATGTGACAGATGAAGTCTCCGAAGAGATAGAAAGCCTCCTCCCTCTCCATCTCACGCGCCGTTGGATTAGCACTCACTAATTGTATAATGTCCGCTTAATATGTCCTCCGATATGCCCCAATAAGAGACGGGACTGTCCCGCCAGGGGTCAGCATTCAATACTTGGACAGATAGCGGGGTCGAATAGTTTCCGTTCCAACACCCTCTCGGAGCGCGATCCCCGTGGCCAGGATCCACATGATGGTGTGAGAATTTTCTTTTCGAATCAAACCGAATCCCATCGGAATTTCTCCTTCACTGGAAATCGAATTTCAATTCTAAATTATGCAACGCAGATTTCTTTCCCTCCCTACCAGCTCAGGAATCTCAAAATTAGAACTTCACAGAGGGGGAGGGCGAGGGATCGTTGAGATGGCTGCCGAAGATCATAAAGACAGACTAAATTATTGTTTCAAATCTGCTCAGTAAAAAGTTGAAGTCGTAGAGGAAAAATGTTCTTTCTTTTTTTAAAACCTCTATTTTACAATTAGACAAAAGAACTTGCAAAGGATTTCCAGAATTTAAAAAAAAATGTGCTCATTATTTTCCTACGTTTTATGTTTTTAATGTTATATTTATGTATTTCTTAAGCAAACTATTTTTGTCATCTTTTCTAATCCTAGAAAATTAAAATCCGATATATTGAAAAGTTAGCCTTTGCATTGACAAGGTTTGCTACAAAAATTGCTCTTGACTAATTGTAGTTACTACAAACTGTCAACGTTTCAATGTCATAAAAAGTGACCTCTTCTTTGGATTTCCTCCAGACAGGAACTTTTTAAAAATTAGTTCTTAACCCCTAAAAAATATCGAAGTCTCTGATAGTTTAACGCTTTTTGGATTTATAAACTGAAATGTAAACATTAAACCTTAGTCCACTAAATTTAATTCGCAACTAAACTCTTTGTAGAATTACGTACATAACAATATATATATATATATATATATATATATATAGGTCTGTGATCTGATCGGAAAAGAATTTGTTTCCGTTCTCCTGTCTAGATATAATATATCTATAGGTCTATGATTGCGCTTTATTTCAAATAGGTTTGTTTTTTTTAAATTAATTTCTAAAATGCAAGTGTCAACTGCGTCTTTATAAAGATGAATAGTGAAAGTTGAACAATCTGTATTAAAATTTAAAAATTCTATTTAAACAAATACTCTAGCCAACTTGAATACTAAGCCACAAGAATCGGTTGTACTGTAATCGCAAATGTTTTGTCAGAAAATATATCGTATGACCAAACGTAGTTGAGATATAGTGTTGTGTAAACACAAGAGTCTGTCAGTGAACACTTTATAGCATCATCATTCGCCAATGTCAGTGATGTCAGAATGAGATAAATAAAGACACACATTTCAATAAATAAGAAAACAAATCACACAGGTAGTCAGCTACCTATTGTTAATATGCTCAGCAAACTAAACCTGTTCAATGGACCCTTTTTTTTTCCAGCTCTATCAGAAATGTGTATTCTGTAGAAGAAGACGGGACGGTGTTTGTATGGGAATTTAAAAAGATCTGATTATACACATTCTCTTTAGCCCAGATTTTCCACTACACGAGATCTTCGTGTAATTCTATCATAGATCGAGGCATGCCACGAGTAATGAAAATAATCAACTCACTGCGTTCGCAATGTGAAGGCGGCACTGGTGATTGACGAAGGTAAATTGAGTCCTTTGGTTATCTCCCGCCACAGCTTCTTGTTGATAACCTCCACTAGCCCTCCCTTGGAGACCACCAGACGAAATAACTCGTACAGATCCAAAGTCTGCTTGGCCATAATCGGTATCCGGTTGACTGGGGTACCTGTTGGAATTAATGCACATATTTTAATAAACAGTAATAACATAAAAGTAATTTTAACAGATTTCAAAATATAAGAGAATTATAACTAGAACCTATTTTGATCTTTATATTACTTAATATATATATATATATATATATATAAAAGGTCACTAATGTCGAATGAAATTTTGAATGTCTGCGAGATTTGGTGTACATTTCATGGAAATGTTTTTTTTAGGTTATATCTATCTATCTGTATATATGCAGAACATAGAGAGAAATGGAGAAGCAGGTAAAATAGTGATATAGATTTATATTTGTGTCTATGCCTATTGCTTGATCAGACATGTGTCACGTGATCCTAGTATGGGTGATATTTTTGAAAAAACACAGAATTGTTTCACTTGTCTTGTTTTTGTTGTTGTTTTTTTGTGATCCCATTTATATTCGTATGTAAGTTTGTGCATTTGTTTCTATATGTTTATACCTGCATCCTTGCTGTCTGTTTAGGTCAGTGCTAGTACCTCTACTATTAGGCCTTTGGGAAATGGAAGAGGTCAGAGGTGGTGGCTGTTTCTTTATATGAGAAAAGAGTCCTTGTAATCACAACAAATTTCCATAAGAATCAAAAAAGCAGTCTTAGTCTTAGTCTAAATAGGTAGAATGTAGTGTGGGGTGCCTTGTGTGAGAAGCTGACTATGTATGTTGTGTGTGTGTGACTTACAAAACGCGCGTATGTGTGTGTGTGAGAGCCCCTATGCTGGGAATTAATCACTCTAATTGATGGCTGTGATTTCACGCCATGTCGTTTGGTCTATCAACAAGCAGTCTGCACCCAGCTGAGGCAGCTAATCAGCACCATCTGCATGGATCAGGCGTGCAAAGTTAAAACCAGGTATGTGGCCGTATTTAAGTAGCGGCTCTGCCACGCAAGGAATCCTGTCAAATTCCGTGACTGGAGGGTAGGAGGGAAGTCACTGGTAGAAAGGCTAAATACTCTCCAGGCTAGCTTGCAAAAGAAAAAAAAATATATATATATATAAAAAAAAAACACTAACATTTTCTCGTGATGCTGTCATTTCACTATTGAACACAACACAAATTTAGTCTTTCAGTGATTTGAATAAATCCTAACTAAAATCTTTTTTCCAAGTGTTTTACATTTTTTTAAAAGTGTCTTTCTATTTTTTTTAATTTATTTTTTGTAATGACCTAAATCTAGCTCGATGCTATGTTAATGCCTGTACAATAAAGATGAGCTGATATCCCTAGTTCAATTCCCGCGCCGCGTGTGATCTTCTAGTCCGTTGAACCATCAAATATCTTAGACATCATTGTTTGAAAAACTGTCATGTTCTACAACAGAAACACATAGTCGTTTCTCATTATTTTTTACTTTATTTTCATCAATTTTACTTTGGCTTGTTTCAGCCTTCTCTGAACATTTTATTGTGCACTACACCCAGTAGAGTTTGAAACTTATTTCTTGATTCATCATTGTTTCAAGTTAATCTTTTGGTTCGTCGCGTGTCAATCCGAAAAACGGTGTGCTATGAAATGTATTTCCTGCAAAATATAAATACAAACTAATGGCGTTCTTGAAATTGGCCAAATTGTTGTTGTAATTTAGAGAACAAGCGAGAGAGAGAGAGGGGCAGAGATGCGAGAAAGAGAGAGAGAGAGCGTTTAGAGATACCATGGGTGGAGGGGGGAAGTTTTTTTTGTTTTTGTTGTTTGTTTTCTATTCAACTTTGACTAGTCCAGTGAGCGCTGAGCGTGTCACGTGGTCTCGGGTTCCTGTAGAAAGTGGATACCTAGAGACTCTATGTTTAAATAATGTACGCACGTTTGGAACCTGGCAGTAAATGGTGCAGAAACACAGTCAGAATTATTCTTTAATGGCCCGTTGCTAATGTACGAGGGAAAGGCCTTCGCGCTACGTCAGTGTATGCAACTACATGATGGAGATAATTGAAATAGTACATTAGATCTCGTCTAGTCATTCCATACTTACCCGCAGCCTAGCAACTTTTACTCTGATGCTGACTCTAACTCAGTAAGACACTGTTAATCTATGAACTAACCCTAACTCTGACTAGCTCTAACTCTGACACTAACTCTAATTAAAACGCACTCTAACTTACTGTTATAACGACTCTAACGCTTTAGCTCTAATTTGGACTTTAACATTGACTCTAGCTCTAACTAGCTCTAACTCTAAATATGAATCTAACTCTGGTTCTGATTCTAATTCTGGTTTTGACTAATTCTAGCTCCGACTACCTCTGGTTCTGTCTCTATGATTCTAGCTCTGACTCTATAATTCTAGCTAAGACTCTATGACTCTAGCTGTGACTCTATGACTCTAGCTGTGACTCTATGACTATGATTTGAGCTCTGACTATGATTCTGACTCTATGACTCTAGCACTTTTAGATAAACTTCTTAAAACTTAAAATGTCAAAACTTAAAAAAAAAAAAATCAAGTCTAAAAAAAATATTTGTTTCACGCCTGAACATTTTAATGTGTTTTGATATTTGATCGTCTGCCACTTTTACAACTATTTGTGTCGAGTTTCCGTTGCACAATGAAAGGGGGTGAGGAGCGGGCCGAGTGTTAAACGTCTCTGACATGTACTCATCCTCCAGGCGGCCATGATGTCTGAGAGCTACCTCTCCCATCCCCCTTCTCCCTAAACGTTATGAAACCACCCCCGCAAATTAGTTCTGATGATACGTGTTCCACAAGAAGTAACATTGTTTGGTGTCTGTAGGTGTAGGTTTTTGGTTAGGGGGTATATTAAACCGAGGAGTCTCGTAAGGTATTCAGGATAACTGGTAACTGAAGAAGAAGAGTGGCCCCTACTTCCTAGCCAAAATATACTTAGCGATTCAGGATGTTCTCATCAGTCCGGCAAGGGAAAGACAAATGTCAACTCAACCGTGCTTCGCTTAAGATTATGCTTCTTATAAGATGCAGTGGTTCACTGAGGCAGTTGGTAAATGAACAGATCTAGTGGACCGAGGTTTAAGGATGTCATCTGGTCAGCACCAAGACCAACAGTAGTTTGACTTTTCTCTAACCAATGTGAGGCATCCATTAGATAGGGATGGACTTTTTTTATATAATTGTTTTTATGTAGCGCATAGCATGTTCAGTCCTCTTCTGTTTGGGAAAGGAGAAGCTTTTTGTCAGAATGTTTCCTTGTTCCTTGCTATTGGGCGCTCAGCAAACACAACTTAGCTCAAACACAACTTAGCAGAACTTAGCTCAAATCAGGATTTGAACTCCAGACCCCTTTGAAAGGTGGTCAAGAAGTATATTTCACTCAGCCACACATACCAAAGAAGAAATTAACATTAATAGTTTCGGCCTCCTCGGAGAGACAAACTTGTTTCCTTCGTGTTTGAGTTTCTGAGATAGGGAGAGAGAGATGGGGCGGAGAATATAATGGGAAACCCTAACGCCTTTGAGAAAAGGATATTTTGAAAATCATGTTTTTGTTAATCGTGATAATGGAGAGAGTTAAGGGTCGTGAATATTATAACAAAGACTAAACCTTTAAGTCTCCGAAGCCAGGGTAAAAAAAGAAAAGCCACATATTTCAAATAATTGACACTATTTCTAGTAAACTCAGTTTTAGCATTGGGCAAGCTGCCAAATCTTTTTTAAAAACTGTGTATTGCATATGTCTAGGCTAGTGATGCCCAAATTGCGAGCCCGGCTCGTGACGTGGTGCTATCCAGCCAAGAATGAAACCATCGATGGTCATCTGCATTGGTCTTGGCGATGTTTGCGTCGATGTGACCGGTAACAAGCTGGTCGGATATGTATATACCCTTTCCACCCCCACCCCTGGGCTGAAAAATAATTGGAAGTCACTCACCTAGGAAATATGAAACAACAAAAAATATTCCACTAATATCTGTTCAATAAGTTGATTGTATTAAACTTTGCTTAGTTGTAATTAACTATTGTTAAGTCAACACCTGGTTTTATTTATTTTTCTAGGTTGCAGTTTTCCGAGAGCCAGAAGATAAGCACAATGTCATTTCCAGTGATCTCCAATGGAATGAAAAGTTTGATCTTCACTTCGAAAAGCCGATTATGTTCAAGGCCCTATTACAGTACTGTCCACTTAGATTAGCCCTATTACAGTACTGTCCACTTAGACTGGACCTATTGAGGTATTATATACACTTTGTTACAACCAGCTTTTGCTTTAAGTTATTTTTGTGCGCTTCTTGGCAAGAAAGACTCTCTTTCTTTCGCTGTTGCGTAATCTCTTTGACGCCTAGTCTAAAACATTAATATTGTTGACACATACATTAAGGAACATTACAGACCCCACACATAGATGTAGATTTGATAGCTTACATGTAAACGCTTAGTCATAGTAGAAATATTCAACATACCGGTATCGAAACCATCATATAGCCTTTTCTGTAAATTACTTCTATTTTTTTTAAAGGAGACAAAATAACTGGTGATGAGGATCAACACACTTCCCAAGACACCTGTTCTCGATCTCATATTCTAGTCTAGGGGTCCCAAAGATTGACTGACTAACCAATATGCAAATGGTTGGACATAACCTAAGAATTCAATCATGATTTAGAGCAGACATGACACAATACTGTCCCTGCTTGTCTCCCTGTCCGTGACTATCCTAAACAAGACATGGCGCTCTCTCAACACTTTAATGGTTCCCTAGTCGGCTAAGAGATTCGCCTGGTTAAATTAACCCATAAAACTTAATTACACAAAGGGAAATAATTACGAGATTTCAATCTAGCTCGAAAATAGTTCATCGTTTCGGATGTCTTTTGGCTAAAGGGTGAGATCTCCCGGGACTTGGACATTCAACTCCCTGTCCATCTTGTCACGAAACATTTGGCTCTCTTTGCCAGATTCTGAGACATTTTTTAAGGATTCTCAGACAATCAACAGACATTTTTGGATTCTCAGACTATCAACAGACTTTTTTTTATATATAATATTAAACTAAATGCAATATTAAGAGCTATCAGCAAGATGATCTTTCTTTTTTTTTTTGTACATTTTTTAACATTTTAAAGTATAAGGGCGCATTTTTTTTTCTTGGTGCAGGGTATACTGGGGGTCAAAATCAGCTTGGTCTCTATCATACCATCTAATCCTATCTCTAGATTCTAGAAGGATATAAGGTTCTATTTCATTAAATTGGAAATATCATTACTGGTCTTATATGTACACATTGTATGTGAATTCTTACTGTAGGTAACAAGACCTTATGTTACTTGTTAATGACATAGTATACAAATTGTACATAGTGAACTAAAGAAGAAAGAAAAAGATATTATTACAATATAATATAAAGTGTGTTACTACAATCTTAATCAATCCTGTTGTCAGCGTCATTCGGTGCAGGCCCACTGACTGGGCTTTTCCTAAGTCCCTGTCCTCCCCTGACCAAGAAAAAATTATTGACTTGTGTACTTGTACTAAACTATAAATGTTTATGTCAAGGTTAATACTGCATGATTTGTCTAATGAATCTCTGTGTATTTACATATTAGTATCATCCCTTTATTTACAGGAAAGTGCCTTGAAAATGTATAGTGTTTAAAGATTGCGTAGTCATGGAATTGTTGATTGTTTGATGTACAATGACTTACAACTTGGTGATGGAATGGTTAGAATCACGCCATGCTTTGATTGATTGGCATTGAAATGTCAATGGAACGGTCCAGAGTTCAGATCCGTGATTCCTTGATGTGCTGTTTGATCACTTGGGCGAATTCTCAGAATTCCAAAAAGTTTGAGTCAAAAATGAAAATAGCATCATAAAAATGAAATGATACGTTTTAATTTTGCGTCAACTTTGCCACATTGCAAAATACATTTCACCGCAGCCGCAAAATAAATAAATTATATATTTAGTTTATTTAGTATATATATAAATGCTGCTTTGATTTCCCAATGATAATATGACGATGGCTCAATTCATAACTCTGTATAGAAGAGCAATCATTCAATGGCATGCAGACGTAGCGTTCTAGGGCTGAGACTCTTCTTTTTCATCCACTGGACATCACCCCCAATGTGTGTCACCGTCTGATGGATTCCCGTTCAGCGCGCGCATCAAATTGCTTCACACCTCTGCGACGTATGGTCTTCTGGGACAGACGGAGGGGTAGGTTTTAGGGGGGGGGGGAAATCTACTTGACACGCGCGCTGATGGAGTTCAATACCCGGAACACGTTCATCAGACGACCCATTGAATTCAGTGACATCAAAGTGGACTTCAGGAAGACGATACCATGACATTGTTGCTGTGGTTAAAAGAAAGAACGCAACTTCTCAATAGTGGGACCACTACATTAGTGTAACAAGCTTATGGTTAGGTCTGAGGCTTTTAGTGAAACGAAACGCTTATTCATTTATTCTTCTTTTTCTTACTATTTTAATGTCTCTCACTATTTTTGTCTCTCTTTTTCTTCTCTCAAACTCTCAAATTCTCAATCTAATACTGCCAGATTCTCTTTCAACTCTTCCATATTTCTCGCTCCCCTCTTCTCTTCATTAAATTTCCCTTTTCTCTCTCCTCTCTTTCTCTCTCTTTCTCTCTCTCTGTCTCTCTCTGTCTTTCTCTCTCTCTTTCTCTCTCTCTCTCTTTCTCTCTCTCTGTCTCTCTTTCTCTCTCTCTGTCTCTCTCTCTCTCTTTCTCTCTCTCTTTCTCT